>OU342736.1:20564707-20674611 GCA_910589765.1 Avena atlantica
TAGTTATCAATTCTCTCTCATAATTCATTCTAGAGAATAACTTTCTATTTTAAAGGGGATATCATTAAATATCACAAATGTAAAGACAATATGTTTATCCATTAATCTTTATTCACATCAATAATAGAATATAAATATATTAAGTACCCTACCCTAGGGTAAGCGTTACAATTCAAACCTTAACTCCTATGTTAGTTAATAAAGTATATACATTGTTATTTCCTAGATTCATGGGAATGATATTAACCATATTAGTTCCCTAGAACTTTATGTATCAAATAATAATGAAGGATCAATATATATATAATTTTCTTTAATATTATAAGTTAATAAGAATCAAATCTCATGAGTTAATAGTAATGCATTCTTTATAAGTTTATGGATATTAGATAAATTAAATCATATGAAAAGACCCTATAAATACTAAAGGAAAAGTATATATATAAAAAAATAAAGAAATGATAACATTACACAATAAAAGTTCACAAAATAATACTAAGTACATTTTAGTATTTCTGCAATTATTTATCAGATAAATTCTATAGAAAATTTCGAACAAATAAGTAATATACAAATCTGAAAGTAAAATACAAACAGAATATAGAAAGATAAAAGGAACTAGGAAAAAAACAAAGGGAATTGTTTATGGCCCGTGGCCCATTTCCTCTCTCTCTATTTGCTGGTGACGAGCAACTCACAGCAGCTGTAGCATCCCATCCATCAAGCTTTGTTGTAGCCCAAGTTGGCCCAAGCATATCCCAAGCTCGGCCCGTACCCGTTCGCGCTCTGTTTGTCGTCTTACTCGCATCGACGTCGACCTCCCGATGGAAGAAGCAGCTCGCTGGCGGCCGCACCGCCATCGCCTGCGCCAAGATCCGCGCCGCCGCTCTCAAGGCCTATAAGGTGTACTACTTCTATAGTGGAGAAGCCCTACATGCAAAATCCATTCCTCTCTTCCACATTTTCCTCTCTGTCTGAAAACCTAGCTCGTCGGCGTCGTTTACCGTCGTCGTTAGAGACCACCCCACGACTAGCCAAGCATACAACAAGCTTCGCCATGGTGTGTAGCATCTCCCAAAAGAAGGAATTGAGCAGACAAGCTCTTAATCGACCACATCGACTCAATTCCCAACGACCACCTCCACCGTTCATCGTCAATCGCCGCCACCACAGACTTCCTCCGACCTCGCCGTCGCCACCAATCGCACCAAGGTGAGTCCACTGTCCTTGTAGGCCATCTTCCTAGCTCTCTCGTGCTCTGGTTACTTCTCGCCACACTAGCCCGCATGCTCGGCCATCGGCCACCATCGTATACCGTGCTTCGGCGACCAAAAACTAGCCGCGCCGCCCCTATTTTGCTCCCCATCGCATGCTCTTTCCGATGAACCAAGACACAGCCGCACACGCGTACGAAATAGCGTGACGTCATGCCGACATCAGATCCCAGCCACATCCGCTCATTTGACCAGTCTTTGCCCATGTGGCATGTGACATGGCCCTGGTCCCAATTGTCATTGACTGTGAGTAAGAACTAGTCTAGTAACAAATGTATTCGCTAGATCTAGGTATATGACGTGGTCACTGGCCCACTAGTCACTGACTAGGGGTAAGGTTAGGCCTGGTGAGAAAAACCTTTCACCCCATGCTGACATCAGCATTACATCATAAACTATTTAGTTTATTAATTCCAAAAATTAAATTAAATGATTCAATCTTATAAAATCAATAACTGTTGTTTTATAATTCAAAAAAATATGTGTAATATATTAAAATGTTTAGAAAAATAAAATCTACAACTTAAAATTATTACCAAATATTATTTTATTAATTATTTACATAAATATTATTTAATCAAGATTTTATATGTTTTAATACTTTGAAAATTCATATTTTAATATTGTTAAATGTTAAAAATATAAATAAAATTCCTAAAATATTAAAAAAATAATAACAATAATTTAAAACTATAAGCATGCATTATTATTTCACTTAATTAAATATTTATTATTTATAAAGTGATTATAAATTAATAAATTTATAAAAATCATATCTTATTATTTATAAATCATAAAAATAAATTTAATATACCAAAATGATCACAAAAATAATACCTACATGTTAAAAATATAATATTCAACTTTTGAGTTAAATAAAAATTTAAATATTTTAATAAATTGAATTTAAATTTATTTCCTAAGTTGTTAATTCATATAAGGGTAAATAAAATTTGTTAATATTTCTAAAATTGCCAATTTAGGTATAATAAGTAATACTAGTCTTAAATATTTATAATATAAATTCAAATTAGTCCAACACATTTTAAATACAATTTTATTGAATTATCCTTCAACCATAAGTGTAGATTATTTTCTAAAAGGATCCTTATCCATTATAAAATCTTCAAGAATAATTTGTGACTAAATTAAATATTTTCCATTACTTAAACCACAAGTTTACAAACATATCAAAACACTATAGTGAATCCATAAGTAGTTAAGTAATATTACTTCCTTGTTTATAAACTATAACCACCCATCTATAAAAAGGTAAATGATTATATTCCATTATAATGTTAGGAAACCACTACTCAAATAGAAGTAATGACATTATTAAATAACTTTAAGGAAATATTATAAGATAAGAAAGCACAATATCATAACCATTACACCTTAAATCCATCCATGTTCTTAAAGCTAACTTTAGTGTACACGAATTTAAGTATAATGCTAAAGAGCTTATTATGTGTTTTATAGTTAACTTTGGTATATTGTAATTAAGTTGTAAAGCATCTCAAGTCCAAACTATTCAAGAAAGCACAAACAACATCGGCCACATTTGATTAACCACAAAGATTGTTTAGACCTTAGAAAATAAATCATTTCTTCAAATGTTATTCTTTTTACCACTTCAATCAACAGATGACAACTAATCACAATCACATTATTTTATACTTTACTTGTATATTGTCAAGACCAGGATTTTTAATCGCAGATGCTTGTTATGCCATACATCGCAATCCCAAGATTGCCATTTTTGTGAGACATAACAGATTGGATATCACAATATATCATCCATTACAAACCATACATAAGGTCTTACACAAATAAGGATCTCATGATCCAGTCGTAATACAATTCAAGCAGCGGAAGAACATAATAAATAACGATATCATGGGAGAAGCTCCATCTTCATGGTCACAGGCAATGCTGACGATGGGAGATGATCATAGTTGTCGTAACCTTCCTGCTGTCCGTCTTCCTAATACTCCTCTTCATATTCTGGCCACGGGAATAGCTAGGGACAAAGCCATGAGTACTCTTTAAGTACTCGCAAACTAATACTAACAAATGAAGTGGTTTTTGAGTAGGATACTAAGCTCTAGGGTTGTCTTGCAAAAAGCCAGGTTTACCTTAACTAAGTTCAGAAGCAAATAAAGCTAATTGAACGTTTTATAACACCTAAGTGGGAACTTGATTTCATGTCACAAGTCTGTTGTGGTCAAGTCAAAGTCATAAATTATTTCATAAGTAATTTTGGAAACATGTGACGACGGAACAATATGGCCACTCCAACTCTCCATAATCGCGGATGCGGCTATTCGAATAGTTTGACACTCTGTATAGTTGGTACACTTTCACCACAACATTCGATACATCCGTCAGGAACAATCCTGAATTCACCATACTCAGTATGCGGATAATCAATCCTAACCTTTCAATTACATGCCCTAGTATAGGCACCTCTCCTGTGAGTTTGGTCTCCCAACCATGACCAAATGTCATCTTGGGAAATGCACAGGTGGACAATCTTCACAAGGTAGCCTCAGCTCAAACATTGGCCGCAAGGGAACCCATACTAAGGTATATAAATTTCCAGTCAAGCCCTTCCCAATTTTCGGGTATTGTGGTTGTACGGTAAAATTGGAATGGTATCGCATCTAGACAACCATCAGTTTTATAAAGGGCTAAGGCTCATGCCTTAACATTTTCATCATAAAAAATCATCTGGTGTTCAAGAACACATGTCAAAACATTTCAGTAGAATGACTCATCATTATAAGGTTTTCATAACTATTTTGACCAAGTATTCCCATCTAAAGTTGATCAAGTTTTATGCTTAGAACTAGCATCTACTGGTGGTGGTAAACACTAATGAAGGGTCGTAAGTAAGTGTGACATATCTAAATTCAATCTCATGCCTCAGGATGACATTAAGATTTATCTAACTTAGGCCAAGTTTTATGCTCTTTATGCTACCTTTAACTATCTTCCTGAAATCTACAAGCCACTAAGTAAACTTTTGATAGAAAGCTTTGATAAAGAATTAAAATACTAAGCTTGCAAATAAAACTAGGATTTGGTATCATCAAATGTATCTAACCAAGCATGCTTAATACATTGCATAGGTTATCTAACTTTCATAGTTGCAAGTGTTAGCTTGCATAATTGCAAGTATAAGCTTGCTAATTCAACAAGTAGTATTAGGCTTGAAAAGTCTATAGCTTGCCTTGTGCAGAGCAGTGGTTGAAGTTTTCCTCGGCTTTCTCCTCGTAGTATCCTCTTTCCTCCTCGTATCCTTGGTTTTTACTAGCGTCTATAAATAAATACGAGGTAAACAATCACCACACAATTCTTAACTACTCTATTTAGCACACAAAGGGTCATACTAGATGATCTAGAATCATCATATTATCACAAAGATTAAAGCACTTGTCTTATTTATACTCATTGAAAAAACTTGTCGTGGGAATGACCACGGAAGATGCTGCAATCGGCAGCGAGTAGTAGAACAAGGGGCAAGGGCGGCCAGCCATCTGTGGTGCGAGATGAGGGCTGAGACTTTACCCAGGTTCGGCCCCCCGGAGGGTAAAGACCTACTCCTGCTAGATTGTATTATGGTGAGAGTACAATGGGGCGAGCTCGGCGGCTAGGCAGCGAGTCGCTTGGGTGTATGATGGAACGTATCCTCTATACGTCCTCTAGGGAGGTTTATATAGACTCACCTCCCTAGGGTTTATAGATTGCAACCGAATCAGTTAAGGTTTCAGCGATTATTTAACCTAATACGACTGGGCCTATCTACGCTTTTGGGCCTTCAGCTTCCAGTCGCTTGATTCCACGCTAGATCTTGATCTAGTGGCTGTCCTGTAGGCCCACTCGCTGGCACCTGGGCCATTAGGAAACGTCCTGCTGGGTATACCCCTGTAGGCATATCCCCATCAGTAGTCCCTGAGGCCGTCGTTGATTGGTCGTAGGAGTTCGCTGGCAGTCGGAGTATACGGGTCCAATGCGGACGCCCAGTCGAATCGGTGGCGGACTCCTGAATAAAGGAAAAACTATTATTCTAGTCGCAACAATGGCGACCAATCGGGTCGCAGCTCGGCGAACGGGTCGGCGAATACTCAGTCACTATTACAGTGATCGGGTCGGCGAATCATCGAGTCGCGCGGAGCGACGAGTCGAATGGATGAAGTTGGACCGTCAAGTGGGGTCAACACTAGCCGTTGGGGTAATCCAACGGTAACTTCGGCGTAATTACCGCGTAGTAACGGCTCCCGAAATTGGCGGGTAGCACGCTATATAAGGAGAATGACAGGCGAATAGGGAAACACTCCTTCGTCCTTCCTCCGATCTAGCCCTTCTCCGTTTTCCACTCCGCATCAGGATCCAACCAATCCAGAGAGCCCCGACCACCATGAACTTCCAACCAATGGCCCCCTCCACCGAACCATAGGGCAGATCCAAGTCTACCAGGGCGCTACTTGCGTCCTTCGAGGAGGCCGAGATCCTGCGCGCCGGCAGATGGCGCATCCCCGCGGCCGGAGAAGTGACTCCGGACCCACGCGAGGGAGAATTCATCTGCTTTACCAGCCACCTGGAGCGGTGGGTGGGGTTTCCCACTTCTCTCTTGTTCCGGCGCTTCTGCGCCTACTAAGGGATCCAGCCGTCGGACCTAGGCCCGCATAGCATCGAGCAACTCGCCATTTTCGTGGCGTTCTGCGAGTGCTATCTGGGCTATAGGCCCTACTTCCCCTTGTGGCAAGATCTGTTCCATGGGAGGATCAGCCGCCAAGAATCAGGCGGCCCGATGCTGGCTGCGGGTGGCCTGACGTTCCAGCTGAAGTCGAAGGTGTCGTTCTTCGACCTGATGCTGCCCGCCAAGGCGGCAAACAAATGGAAGAAATCTTGGTTCTACATCACCGAGGCGAGGTGGCGCTCCCAAGGTACTCCGCCGACCGGCCCAAACCGCGTCGGCTCCAAGTCGGCAAGCTCCCGCTGGATCAGCGGATGGTTGTCGACGAAATGTTGCAAACCATCCGCGGTCTAAAGAAGAAGGGCCTCCAGACCATTAACCTCTACAACTGCTGGTTCAGGCGGCAGCTCGTGCCCTTGGCCCGCCGCGACCATTACATGTACGAGTACACAGGTAAGGACGATCCGATGAATTCTTCCTTTGCCGAGTGGCATCTTGACGACTACACTCTGGCCCTGAAGAAAATTACCCAGGCGGTGTACCTGGACGCGAAGGTCGGGGTCGCCCCCTATACCGCAAGGCGCCTAGCTCCGACGGTAAGCCGTTATTTCGCCACCACGCGCAGTCGCAGATGTTGCATTCGCGGTTGTGCTGACGCTGTCTCATGTTCGTTGTAGTTGTTCCAAGTGGTGGAAGGCTGGCTCTCACCCGCAGACGACGAAAACTCTAGCTCGTCCGTCTAGGACGGGAGCGAGTCGCTGTCCGCCAAAGGCGACGTAGGGAGCAACGATGGCGATGATGACGAAGACAACAAAGACAAGCCCGTGGAAGACGCCACCCCAACAGTTCGCAAGACTCGCGGGAAACACCAGCGCGAGCTCGACGCGAGTAGAATCCTCGAGCCTCACGATGATGATGACGACGATCTTCCTGAGCACACCTCACATCATGAGGCCACACCGTCGAAGAATAAGAAGAAGAAGGAGAAGAAGGAGGCGAAGGCTCCGTTGAAGAGGAAGATGAAGCCGACAAAGCAGACGTCTCCGCCCCGATCCGCGACCAGTTCTGACGCCACCAGCTCGGCTAAGGGCGAGGTGGCGTGCATGACCGTGGCGCCAGACGCTGCAGCCCCCCTGGACGAGGTGCCTCTAGCGGCGCTGCCACCTCCATTCGCCCCAGTCTCTGGGTTGGGAGCTACTCCGGCCATAGCAGCTTCGCCTCCCAGGGAAACTCCCACAGCCGTCGTCACGGAGGCTCCTGTCGCAGCCTCGTCTTCGAAGAAACCCTCTGTGTCTTGGGCACACGGTGTATTCGAGATGGGCCTAAGTCGGAAGTTGGGGCCCGAGCTAGAAAGGCCTTCCAGCATCCGCACCGGTCTGCGGTTCATACCAGTTGCCAAGTAAGTCCTGTTCGTCTGCTTGTCTTCCGTTCTAGTCGGATAGTATTATTCATATCGTTGTTTCATAGGAATGGAGTTAAAAAGATCGGCCATCCTTCTGTGGCCAAGGTTCCGCCAGTCTTCACCGAGGAGGACCCCTCACGGAAGAGGAAAACCGACGAACTCGCTGCTCCCGCTGACGGTGCCAAGAGGGAGAAAGGCGACGACGTCGTCACGGTCTCCGATGACATGGAGGCTGCTCCGAGAGAACCTCTGACTGCGGAGGAGGTGGCCTCGAAGACCAAGGAGGCTGTTGCCTCGCCCGAAGTGGCCGAGCCGGCTCCTAGTGGTGCCGCAGCGTCCGCTGCTACTTTCCCTCGCTTCATGGCCAAGGCGGCCGCGGCGAGTGGCACGGTACAAATGAGCCGGACGCCTGGGGTCGCCGAGACGGAGGTCGAGCAGCATCGCGGCCACACTCCGATCATGCTTGCGTCTGTGGACGCGCTGCAACTTCACGGCATGCTGGGCGCAGCCATCCAGGTATGTCCAGTCCCCGAGGATCGGGCCACTGAATTTTAGTGGTCGGATTCTTAATGTTTTTGTAGCGTCCAGTCTCCGAGTGCCTAGTCGCTGAATTTCAGCGGGTCGGCCCTTATGATTTTCAATGTCCAGTCCCCGAGTTCCTAGTCGCTGAATTTCAGCGGGTGGGCACTTAGGATTTTCAATGTCCAGTCCCCGAGTGCCTAGTCACTGAATTTCAGCGGGTGGGCACTTAGGATTTTCAATGTTGTTGACGGTTTAGTTTGTACGCAGGGCCAGCAGCGCGAATCGGCCGATCGTCTTGCAGCGAAGTGTCGCATGGAGAAGGAACTCGTTGCCGTCCAGGAGACGAACAAGGGACTCCAAGCAATTGCAGCCGAGGCGGAGGAGGTCCGCCGGGGCCTTGTCCCGGCGGGTGACCTGACGGCGGCTCAATCTGCTTTGAGTACGGCCGAGAAGCGAATCGCTGATCTGGAGCGTGAGCTCAAGGAAGCGAAGGCGGAGGCGACCTCGGCGGAGGGGCGAGCGAAAGCTGCTGTGACGGCTGTCGCTGAAGAGCGGAAGGTGTCTGACGCGCTCGTTGTTGGGCTGCAGAACGACTTCTCCTCGCTTCAAAGCTTCATCACGGGCCTCTTTCGTCCTGTGATTGGTAAACCTTTCTTCCTCTGCCTGCAACATATGTGTTGTGGAGTCGTTGGTGTACTCACTGCCGGCTTCTGTCCACAGGCCGGATTATAGACAGCTTGGAGGAGGCGCAGTCATACGACGCGCTGCAGTGTGTGCCACTCTGGTCGACTCGGCCGCGTTGTCTGCGACCTGCATTCGCGCATATCTTTAAGAGATATCGCCCACGGAAGTGATTCCCAGCGACCTCGTCGAGGTATGGTGTTATCTGGAGAAGGCTCTATCAGTCGTCGAATTCATGACGCGGTCGGCCTTCCGGCGCGGAGCGGCGACGGCGCTCAGCCTTGGGCTTGCCCATTTCCTGGAGGACTTCGACCTTGATGATGTGACGAGTGGCTACCCCTCGTCGACGGGCTCTGTGGATATTGCCGAGGTGCTGAAGCTCACGGACCGGGCCGCTGTGTATTCCGATCGCGTTTGGGCGATGGGTAACCTCCTCCCCTATCAGGAGACGACTGTCGCCCCCAATGATCCCAAACCGAAGCATCTGGACTGCGAAGTCGAATAGCCGTTCCGTGGGGCGATGGCGGGTGAGTTGACGACGTACCCGTCGAACCCGTACGTGCCCTTTATTCGCAACCGCAGGGGTGGCGGCGAGTCGGCATTGAAACCTGCGGTAGAAGCATTGTACCCTCGGATGTTAGTGACAAATAGATATTGGACTTATCTTGTATTTTGGAGCGACTTTGTTCTGCTATAACGGAAATTCGAGTTGTTTTGTGAATTGTTTCGCGATTTTGAATGTTGATTGGATGAGTCCCCGAGCGCGTCCGCCCTTTTTTGGGGTTTACATCGTTTCTTATGTGTTTACGATTTTGAATGTTATGTTAGTTGTTTCGCTATTGAGGTCGACTCTCCAGAGCTCGGAGAGCCAGTCGCAGGGCGACTCTCGTGGGTGCTCTTTACTTGACCGTTTTCCCATGCGCGAACGAGGTCGGGTAGCCGAGTCCCCGAGCGTGGTACTTGGTGGTTTTAGTCGCAGCTCCAAGTTAGGTGAGGACTAAGCGTGTTAGAGTAAGCACGTCACTCCTGCCTGAGCCGAAGGGTCAGTCGCATGGAAAGTAATGGGCACGCTCGCGGCCACACTCCGATCATGCTTGCGTCTGTGGACGCGCTGCAACTTCACGGCATGCTGGGCGCAACCATCCAGGTATGTCCAGTCCCCGAGGATCGGGCCACTGAATTTTAGTGGTCGGATTCTTAATGTTTTTGTAGCGTCCAGTCTCCGAGTGCCTAGTCGCTGAATTTCAGCGGGTCGGCCCTTATGATTTTCAATGTCCAGTCCCCGAGTTCCTAGTCGCTGAATTTCAGCGTGTGGGCACTTAGGATTTTCAATGTCCAGTCCCCGAGTGCCTAGTCGCTGAATTTCAGCGGGTGGGCACTTAGGATTTTCAATGTCCAGTCCCCGAGTGCCTAGTCGCTGAATTTCAGCGGGTGGGCACTTAGGATTTTCAATGTTGTTGACGGTTTAGTTTGTGCGCAGGGCCAGCAGTGCGAATCGGCCGATTGGCTTGCAGCGAAGTGTCGCATGGAGAAGGAACTCGTTGCCGTCCAGGAGACGAACAAGGGACTCCAAGCAATTGCAGCCGAGGCGGAGGAGGTCCGCCGGGGCCTTGTCCCGGCGGGTGACCTGACGGCGGCTCAATCTGCTTTGAGTACGGCCGAGAAGCGAATCGCTGATCTGGAGCGTGAGCTCAAGGAAGCGAAGGCGGAGGCGACCTCGGCGGAGGGGCGAGCGAAAGCTGCTGTGACGGCTGCCGCTGAAGAGCGGAAGGTGTCTGACGCGCTCGTTGTTGGGCTGCAGAACGACTTCTCCTCGCTTCAAAGCTTCATCACGGGCCTCTTTCGTCCTCTGATTGGTAAACCTTTCTTCCTCTGCCTGCAACATATGTGTTGTGGAGTCGTTGGTGTACTCACTGCCGGCTTCTGTCCACAGGCCGGATTATAGACAGCTTGGAGGAGGCACAGTCATACGACGCGCTGCAGTGTGTGACCACTCTGGTCGACTCGTCTGCGTTGTCCGCGACCTGCATTCGCGCATATCTTTAAGAGATATCGCCCACGGAAGTGATTCCCAGCGACCTCGTCGAGGTATGGTGTTATCTGGAGAAGGCTCTATCAGTCGTCGAATTCATGACGCGGTCGGCCTTCCGGCGCGGAGCGGCGACGGCGCTCAGCCTTGGGCTTGCCCATTTCCTGGAGGACTTCGACCTTGATGATGTGACGAGTGGCTACCCCTCGTCGACGGGCTCTGTGGAGATTGCCGAGGTGCTGAAGCTCACGGACCGGGCCGCTGTGTATTCCGATCGCGTTTGGGCAATGGGTAACCTCCTCCCCTATCAGGAGACGACTATCGCCCCCAATGATCCCGAACCGAAGCATCTGGACTGTGAAGTCGAATAGCCGTTCCGTGGGGCGATGGCGGGTGAGTTGATGACGTACCCGTCGAACCCGTACGTGCCCTTTATTCGCAACCGCAGGGGTGGCGGCGAGTCGGCATTGAAACCTGCGGTAGAAGCATTGTACCCTCGGATGTTAGTGACAAATAGATATTGGGCTTATCTTGTATTTTGGAGCGACTTTGTTCTGCTATAACGGAAATTCGAGTTGTTTTGTGAATTGTTTCGCGATTTTGAATGTTGATTGGATGAGTCCCCGAGCGCGTCCGCCCTTTTTTGGGGTTTACATCGTTTCTTATGTGTTTGCGATTTTGAATGTTATGTTAGTTGTTTCGCTATTGAGGTCGACTCTCCAGAGCTCGGAGAGCCAGTCGCAGGGCGACTCTCGTGGGTGCTCTTTACTTGACCGTTTTCCCATGCGCGAACGAGGTCGGGTAGCCGAGTCCCCGAGCGTGGTACTTGGTGGTTTTAGTCGCAGCTCCAAGTTAGGTGAGGACTAAGCGTGTTAGAGTAAGCACGTCACTCCTGCCTGAGCCGAAGGGTCAGTCGCATGGAAAGTAATGGGCACGCTCTCATACTAGGCGTTTTTCCCTGGCCGCTCATATTTGACTGGACGTCCGTCCCCGAGCGTGGTACTTGGCCGTTCGAGTCGCTGTGCCGAGGATGCGGATGACTTTGGTTGCTGTGAGGAGCGAGGGCAGTTGTATTGGCTCGGTAAGACAGTCGGGCTAGGCGACTCCAATGGGGCTCCGGGTTGGCGTTTTTCGTGGACGTTACAAGGCCTGGGGTCTCCTAGTGCCCTTGTACCGCACTACTTGGCCGTGTCGGCCGCTTTACCAAAGGTTGACTTCTGCGAATAGCTTAACGCTATTATTACGAGTGCGAGTGGCACAATACATGGAGAGTAGACGCAATTTGCGGTAACCGATCTGTTTTATTTCATAGCAGGTGGAGGGTACATGTATGAAGTTCTAGGAGTAGAACTTCCGTAGGAGGTTTACATTCCACGGTCGCTTGACGTCGAGTTTCCCGTCTCCTCGGACATCGGTGAGGTAGTAAGCGTCGTTGCCTAGGACTCGCCCGATGGCGAATGGTCCCTACCAGGGGGGGAGAGCTTGTGCATGTCCTTCTTGTCCTACATGAGGAGTAGTACCAGGTCGCCTTCCTGGAAAGTGCGAGTCCTTACTTGCCGGCTATGGTAGCGGCGGAGCCCTTGCTGGTAGATGGAGGTGCGGGAGCGAGCTAGGTCGCGTGCCTCGTCGAGCTGGTCGACTCCGTCTTGTCGTGCGAGTTCGTTTGCTTGTAGATGACGGAGGGTAGATCCTCAACCCAGCACCCGGCGGTGCGCTCGAGTGGTACTTGGAGCCGTGGCTTCAGGCCATGGAGGATGGTTTGGTTGGCTCGTTCCACCTGGCCGTTGGACTCCGAGTGGGCGACTGGGGCGAGGTCGAGTCGGTTGTGATGTTCCTCGCAGAACTCGTCCATGGCTCCTTTGGCGAAGTTGGTGCCGTTTTCTGTGATGATGTTGTTTGGGAACCCGTAGCGATAGATGAGGTCGCGTAGGAACTTGGTGGCGGTCTTCCCGTCGCATTAGCAGACTGGTTTGGCCTCCACCCATTTTGTGAATTTTTCGACTGCGACTAGGAGGTGGGTGAAGCTGGAGGGGGCCTTCTTAAAATGGCCTACCATGTCCATGCCCCACACGGCGAACGGCCAGGTGATGGGGATTGTCTTGAGCGCCGAGCTTGGCACGTGGGTCTGGTTGGTGTACTTCTGGCATCCGACGCACCGCTGGACAATGTCGACAGCGTCTGCGTGTGTGGTGGGCTAGTAGAAGCCGTGTTGCATAGCCTTTGCGACCAGAGAGCGGGCGCCGGCGTGGTGGCCGCAGTCGCCGGAGTGAATGTCTTGGAGGATTTTGCGTCCTACAGTGGGTTGAATGCAGCGTTGGAACACGCCGGTCACGCTGCGCTTGTGGAGCTCGTCGTTGATGATGACGAAGGATTTGCAGCGGCGTGCTATCATCCGGGCATCCGTTTCATCCGCTGGCAGGGTGCCTCCATCCAAGTAGGCAGTGTACGGCGCGGTCCACCAGTCGTCTGGCTCGGCGATAAGTGCGACCATGGCTGCCTCTGGTTGCAGCGGGATTCCGATGTCGATCTCCCTTGGGGGAGAGACGGAAGGATTGGTGAAGGTGTCTAGGAAGACACCGGCGGGTGGTGCGATTCGAGCCGAGCCGATGCGAGAGAGTGCGTCGGCCTCCTCGTTCTTCCGCCTGTCAATCCACTCGACGGAGTAGCCTGCGAAGTGTCCACCCAGCTTGTCCACTGCTTGGCGGTATGCCTCCATGGTGGGGAGACGGCGTCGCAGGTGCCAGCGACTTGCCCGGCGACGAGGTCGGAGTCTCCGTTGCAGCGCAGGCGGTTGACGTTCATTTCCTTGGCAGCTCGCATGCCGTGGAGTAGTGCCTCGTACTCGGCCATGTTGTTGGTGCAGGGGTGAAGTCGAGGAAGAGGACGTAGCGGAGCTTGTCGCCCTTTGGAGAAGTTAGCATGATCCCTGCTCCTGCGCTGTCCGCCTTCTTGGAGCCGTCGAAGTGTAAGCTCCAGTAATGGAGGTATGGCAGCTTTTCTGGCTGCTGGGCCTCTTCCCAATCGGCGATGAAGTCCGCGAGAGCCTGCGACTTAATCGCTTTGTGCGGCTCGTACTTGATGTTGTGGACGCCGATCTCGACGGCCCACTTGGCGAATCGCCCGGTCGCCTCGCGGTTGCGGATAATGTCCTGCAACGGTGCTGAGGAGACGACCGTTATCGGGTGCTCCTGGAAGTAGTGTGGCAGTCGCCGCTATGCTCTGAAGACCGCATATACTAGTTTCTGGTATTGTGGGTAGCGCTGGCGCGACTCGGTGAGGACTTCGCTGATGTAGTACACTGTTCGCTGTACCGGGCGCTCCTTTCCTTCCTCTGGTCGCTCAACGAACATGACGGCGTTGACGATGCGCTCGGGAGCCGCGACGTAGACCAGCATGGATTCCTTGTCGACGGGGGCGGCGAGTAGCGGTGCTGCGAGTAGCACCTTCTTGAGGTCGCGGAGCGCATCATCCGCCTCCTTGTCCCACTGGAAGGTGGGATTCTTGCGCATCAGGCGGTAGAGGGGCATCGCCTTTTCGCCCATTCGGGGGATGAAGCGACTGAGAGCCGCGACTCGCCCGGCCAGCTTCTAGATGTCGCGCAGGCACTCAGGTTTGCCGAGTCGAGCGATAATGTCGATCTTGGTGGGGTTCGCCTCGATCCCGCGCTTGGAGACGACGTATCCCAGTAGCTGCCCTGCTGTTATACCGAAGGTGCATTTGCCTGGGTTTAGCTTTATCTTGTATTTCCGCAGGTTGGCGAATGTTTCCGCCAGGTCAGCGAGTAGGTCGCTCTGGCGAGCGGACTTCACCACCACGTCGTCGATGTAGACGTGGATATTGCGGCCAATTTGGCTCGCAAGGCACTCCTGCATGCACCGCTGGTAGGTCGCCCCGGCGTTCTTGAGGACGAAGGTCATGGCAGTGTAGCAGAAGGCTCCGAATGGCGTGATGAACGTTGTCTTCTCTTCGTCCTCAACGACCATTTTGATCTAGTTGTACCCAGAGTAGGCGTCGAGGAAGCATAGAGACTCCGAGCCCACGGTGGAATCAATGATTTGGTCGATCCGCGGGAGGACGAATTGCTCCTTCGGGCTGGCGCTGTTTAAGTTTGTGTAATCGATACACATCCTCCAGGTCCCATTTTTCTTCTCGACCAGTACTGGGTTTGCCAGCCACTTCGAGTACTTGATTGGCCGGATGAAGCCTGCTTGACAGGGCCACAGCGACTGCTTGATAGGTTGCACTTTGGGGTCGGTGTTGAGTTTGTGCTCAGCGAGTTCCCTAGGGACCCCAGGCATGTTAGAGGGCTTCCATGCGAAGATTTCCTTGTTCTCACGGAGGAACTCGATGAGCGCACCTTCCTATGCTGGGCTCATGCCCATCCCGATCGTCACCGTCTGGCTGGAGTCGGCTGGGACCAGCTCGAAGGTGCGGGTATGCGTCGTTGCCTCGAAGGCTGAGGTGTTGCCGCCCTCCGCGTTGGGCTTCTTGAGTATGGTGGGGTCGTCGTTGTTGACCCCGCTCGCGTACTTGGCGAGCTCGTCGGCATGGTTGGCCTCTGCCGCGATGATGGCGTCGGAAGGTTCAACTCCTTTGGCCTCGCTCTCTGCGGCCATGTCGGGATCGCCATGGATGGTGATGACGCCGCGCGGTCCGGGGAGCTTCATCGTGTTGTACGCGTAGTGGGCCACCGCCATGAACTTGGCGAACGCCTGGCGCCCCATGACGCAGTGGTAGGGGCTGTCGAAGGGCACCAGCTCGAAGACGATCCGCTCGGTGCGGAAGTTCGCAGGTGTGCCGAAGGTGACTGGAAGCATGACCTTGCCGATCGGGTACGCCTTCCAACCGGGGACGATGCCGTGGAACCTGGTGTAGGTCGTCTCGATCATCGACTGCGGGAGCCGCAGTCGCCTGAAGGTGTCCAGGTACAAGATGTTGATGGAGCTGTCGCCGTCCATCAATGTATTGGGGAGCCAGTAGTCTCCCACCTTGGGCTTGACCACCAGGGCGACTCGGCCTGGGTACTCGATTCGTGGCGAGTGGTCCTGGCGGCTCCAAGTGATTGGTTGCTCAGACCAGTTGAGGAACTGGGGGACGTCCACCTGGCCCCCGCATTGACGGCGACGGCGCGGGCGATTACCATGTTCTCGCGCTTGGTGTTGAAGCCTGTGAAGGTGTGGAGCGAGCCGGCCACGCTGCCGAATTTTCCGCCGTTTGGTGGGTTGTTGTCGGGGTCTTCCCGCGCGCGTTGTGCCTTCTCGATCTCCTTGAGAGAATGGCAGTCGGCAGTCGTGTGCGTAGCGGGCTTTCCTTCCCTGCTGTGAAATACACAACGTTGGTTAAGAAGGTCCGCGGGGTCGAACCTCGGCTTCGCCTTGTAGTTGGCACCACGCGCGGCGTTGCCCCCCGTCACGGCGGAAGCTCTTGGGCTCGCGCTGCGCGTATCCGGCGTTGGCGACGAAGTCGACTCGCCCGTCACTGCGGCGCTTGCCGGTGAGGCTAGTGTTGCTGTAGCGTAGATCAGATCGTCTTCCGTTGTCGTTGCCGCTCGTGCGGCCTTGTCCTCCCGACTCGGCTTCGGTTTCTTGGTTTGGGTCTTCCTCCGCGTACCTTTTGGCGATCTCCAGGAGATCCGGTATGTTGTCGTGTGTGCGGTACGCTCGTTTGAGCTTGGCGACCAGGGGCTCGTAGAGGCACGAGGTCTTGAAGCAGTGGATCGCGGTGTGTGGGTGGATACCGACCGCGTTGTACCACAGTTCTTGCGGGTCGACTCGCGAGGTCCCTGGACGCATCGTTCCAGGTCCTCGATGGTGGTTGCGGGGTGTATGAACCCTCGAAGTGCCTGACGAAGGCGTCGCGCATCTCTTCCCAGGAATCGATGCTATCCGCGGGAAGAGTGTTGATCCACTGCCTGCACGCTCCCTCCATCATCAGGGGAAGGTAGCGGGCGGCTAGTAGATCGGTGTGGCCGGCGATTCCCATCGCCATGAGGTAGGTATCCAGCCACACGGACGGATCGTACGGGTGGTCGTACTTCTCTATTTCCTTCGGCGCCTTGAAGTTCGCCGGGTATCTCTCGCCTCGGATCATCGGTCCGAAGCACCGGGGCCCGAGTCGGCTTAGCGACCCCCTCGGCTCACCGTCGCGGCGGTTGACGAGGGTATGTCGCAGGTCGTCGGACTAGCGTGCGCGTCAGCTTTGGTTGTTGATGATGTGTCGTCGGGTTGACCGTTGGCGGCGACGAAGTTGGTCGCCGGCCGAGGGTCGTTGGTGGAGAGTGTCGTGTTCGCGGGTCGGTGTTGGAGCTGTAGTGGTTCGGGTGGCGGGCAGTTGAGGGTGTTTGCCGCCATGGGGCGGCCTCTTGAGGCTGCTCTGCTGCCCGATGAGCGCGAGTACATTCGACTCTATGAGTCAACGCCTGCGTTTTGTTGCTTGATCGCTTTTGCGAGCAGGGCCTTGGCGTACTGGATCTGCGGGGCGCTTTCACCAGTGGTTGCGATGTTGTCGACTGCTGCTCGCCCCGCGACGAGGTTGTCCATTGGGGTGGAGAACAGCGGTAGGCCATTCGCGTCTCGCTCCCGTGAGGAGACCATGATCCGCGGCTGGTCCCTAGGGGGTGCGTGGTTGGGTGGTGGCGGGGCGCCATTGGCCGTTGACCCTGGTGGGGGCCGAGTGCTTCCTCCCGGTGGCGTGTTCTCGCAGATCGCACGCTCGTCCACGCGGGCCGGGTCATTCTCGTCGTCGAAATTCAGGGCGCGCCCCTGGACAGTGGGGTTCAGGCGCGACCTGATTCGGAGCTGGTGGTAGCGCGATAGCTCCTGCGCTGTTACCTGCTCGAGGCGAAATTTTTCGTCCTTGGTTTGTTCCTTGCGGACTGCTTCGGCCAGTTTCAGGCGGAGTTCCTCGACCTCCGTTGTCGCCGCGTTGGGGGGGATCCGCGTGGAGAATGGATCTTCCGGCGGGTCGGCGCCAGTCACCATGTAGGTCGCGGCGTGGTGGCCGGTACCGTCGCGGAGGTCAGCGAAGTTCTCTGACCCGGAGTCGAAGTCGAAGATCCCAAGGATAGAGGGATCCTAGAAGTCTCCGACGTTGGAGACCTGGGTGATGGAGCCCACGGGTGACGCGGCGAGAATAGACCCGGCGAGTGACGCCGGGGTCGCCGAATCGGCGTCGCCGTTGATGGCCGCGTCTTCCGCGGCTGCGGTGGTTTCAGCCACGTTGCTGTGGGCCGAGTCGTACTTAGAGGCGAGGCGGTGGATCGTGCGGACCTGGCTCTCAGAGATCCGGTCGTGTGGCGGAGACTCGCGGATGCGAGCCGAGTCCTCCAAGACGATGACGTCGGTGAGGCCGACGAAGAGGCTGATCGTGCCGACCGGCAGGATCATACTATGCGTGACGGGTCACGCCGCCGGAAGGTAGCTGCTCGGCAAGATCTGGAGCATCTGGCCGATCACGATCATGCGGCCGGTGGCGATCGTCTCGTTGATGTGTAGATTGGATCTCGCCGCAGAACACCGGCCTGACCGGCTAGGCCCCACGGTGGGCGCCACTAACGTGGGAATGACCACAGCAGATGCTGCAATCGGCCGCGAGTAGTAGAACATGGGGCAAGGACGGCCAGCCATCTGTAGTGCGAGATGAGGGCTGAGACACAAGGATTTACCCAGGTTCGGCCCCCCGGAGGGTAAGGACCTACTCCTGCTAGATTGTATTAGGGTGAGAGTACAATGGGGCGAGCTCGGCGGCTAGGCAGCGAGTCGCTTGGCTGTATGATGGAACATATCCTCTATGCGTCCTCTAGGGAGGTTTATATAGACTCACCTCCCTAGGGTTTACAGATCGCAACCGAATCAGTTAAGGTTTCAGCGATTCTTTAACCTAATCCGACTGGGCCTATCTACGCTTCTAGGCCTTCGGCTTCTAGTCGCTTGAGTCCACGCCAGATCTTGATCCAGTCGCCGTCCTGCAGGCCCATCGTTGGCACCTGGGCCAGTACGAAACGTCCTGCTGGGTATACCCCGATAGGCATATCCCCATCAAAACTACTTAAGATTTAATATTCTCCAACTAAAACAGGGGATCATGTTGACACATGTCATCACCACATATTTCAGTACTTGGGAATGTGATTTAAAGTGGTGTCACAATTTAATAAGGTTTAACCTTTTTTATTAAATAAAATGACTAGAATGTCCCATGAGGCATTCTTTTATTACTTGATCATTATTTCTACAAGTAACCCTATATCTTTTGATATATTCTGAAAGGTATGGTTAAATGTGATTTTTGAGAGTTGGAATCAACTCAAAGATTTTATGGTTGAATTTTGAAAAATGTTTGAATGTAGAAAAGCTTCTGCCTTGTTATTTTTACCATGGGTAATCTACAACTCCAATTGGTTTGAATCCAACGAGCATGGATTAAGAACTCCAGTACCTTTCTAACAAAACTGGTTTCATGCATTTTGGTTCAGTTAATCGAGCTAGGTTGATTTTTGAATCTAGGTACAGAACTAATTTTGAAACTAAATGAATAAACCTAAGTTTGAATTGCTGGGTCACGCGGGAGGTTTAACTGGGTTGGCCACTACGCACAGCGTGCACGGGATAATTAAGTGAACGACCCCACTAGTCAGTGAGACAGTGAGCGGCGAAGCGGTACGGGGTGATGCGGACCGCATGATCTAGTTCTAATCCTACGGCTGTGGTTCACCGTCCACGCCTGAATAGGACGCGAAGAGGTTGAACCCTAGCGCAGCCAGTGGGGTTCGACGGGGGCTCACCGGGGATCCGGCGATGGTCGGTGATGGGGGCGAACGACGAAGTCAACGACGGCGATCCTCCTGGTACCAGCAGCTCCTCCTAGTGTAGCTCCAATCGATGGTGCCTCTCCTCCTCTGCATCGGCGAACTCCGGTGAAATTCCGGCCACCTAGTGCTCGCCTTGCTCTAGGAGTGCGTGGGTGTGATCAGTGAGAGGTGGGGAGTGAGATGGTGTACTCAAATCGAACGGGGGTGTCCTCCTTTTATAGTGCCTGAAGGGGACCGACGGGCGCGGGTGGAGCACTTCATGGTCGTCGGCACAACGTGCTAATGGCATGGGCAAGGATGGGGGGCGGTGCATTGCCTCCTGGCGGAGCTCAACGGCTTGATGGCAAGGCGTGGGGCGGTCAGGAACGGTCGGTACGTCGCCGCACTCTTGGCGGGTCTGACGGCAAGTTTAATGGCGCACAGCGTCCATGGTCCGCGCGACAGCGAACGGGGTTGTCTGGCGGGTTGCTGGGATGCTGGCGATCATGCACACAAGCGGCGAGGGGCAGCACGCGGTCTGTGGGCTCGTGTCGCTGATGGCGCACTGGCGTGCTCTTGTCACGAACGCAGAGAAACTGGGCGCGACCTTTCCTTGTGGTCCAGTGGCTGGCTGCGCTCAGGGCTTGGACAGGTGGTGGCGGTGGATGGTGGTTAGTTCTCCAGGCAAGGTTGGCAAAGCTAGATCTTCTCCTAACTCGCTGGCGACATGGGTGTGGCAAGGGTTCTCTCGGCATGCTTGCCATTGATGGTGTGGTCGTTTTTACAGTGAGCTAGAGGGGTTAATTTAGTTGGATGATCTACTGAGGGTGTAGTGTAAGATAGATAGGGAAAAAGTTAGGCCAAAATTACTGCTACTAATAGTGTTTGATGTTTGTTTGTTTGTTGATGACAAGGTGTTTGATGAAATGGCCGCAAGAAATTCAAATTTGAATTTTCGATTCAAACTTGGTGGGTTTGCTAGTTACATACTAGGGAGTCTCTGGTTAGCTGGATTGGTCAAGGGGCATAGGTTTGGTTGGGTTTTGAAAATGTGGGATCTTCACATATGTTATAGATTCAATTTTCCATTGTCATTTGAATCAAGTTGCCAAATTTTTCTGCAAGTTTGAAATGTGGGATTTGATTCACTTATACTTGGTCTAGCAAGAGGTGAAAAGAATTGGAAAAGTTTCTGTTTGAAATCTTGGACTAGAAACACTCAAAGTGACCTAGTGAGCAAGATTGGCAAAAATGACCATTTACTTTATTTGTTTTGTTTTTGATTTTCTCTTTATTTGTTTCTGCTTGGAAATGTTTTAGATGATGTTATTTTCATCTTTAAATCATTCCTTGCTATTTAGGGTAATCACACAAGTCTATTGATGCATTCATACAATCATCACATACACACATGCATTCATTTGGTTTTTATTTAATCAAAGTTTTTGTTAACCCTAATTTTAGTGATTAGAATTTTTGGGATGTTACAAACCTTCCCTCCTAAAACAAAATCTCGTCCCGAGATTTGAAAAACAAGAAAAAAGATTACCTAGGATTTAAAGAGATCGGGAAACTCCATCTTGATGTGATCTTCTCGCTCCCAGGTAGCTTCTTCTTTAGTGTGGTTGCTCCACTGAATCTTCAGAAATTTGATGCTTCGGGTTCTGGTGGTTCTGAAAGCTTCCTCCAAAATACGGATGGGTACTTCGGGATTTGTCAGGTCATCGTTAATCTCTATGGTGCGGTGATCAATGTTCTTGAAAACCTCAGTCTTCTCCGGAACTTCAAGGCATTTGCGAAGTAACGATATATAGAACACATTGTGCACGGCTGACATTTCCTCTGGCAGTTCCAATTGATACGACACTTCTCCTCGACGATTCAGAATCTTGAAAGGTCTGATATATCTGGGGGCTAACTTTCCTTTGGGCTGAAAATGCTGCATTCCCTTCAAAGGCGACACTTTGAGATACACAAAATCTCCGATATTGAAAGCGAGGTCTCGACGTCTCTTGCCGGCATAACTCTTCTGAATTGACTGGGTGGTCTTGAGGTGCTCACGAATCTTGTGAACTTTCTCTTCTGCTTCTCGTAGGATGTCGGGTCCGAAGATCTGACTCTCTCCTACTTCCGACCAATTGAAAGGGGTACGACACTTCCTTCCATACATGAATTCAAATGGGGACATTTGCAAACTAGCTTGATAACTATTGTTGTATGAGAATTCTGTGAAAGGCAGACACTCTTCCCATTTAGATCCATACTCTAGCACACACGCTCTCAACATATCTTCGAGTATTTGATTTACTCGCTCCGTTTGTCCATCTGTCTGAGGGTGATACGTGGTGCTGAAATCTAGTCTTGTTCCTAATCCTTCTTGGACTTTCTTCCAGAATCTCGAGGTGAACTGAGTTCCTTGATCTGACACGATGTTCTTGGGGACTCCGTGCAAACTGACGATTCTAGCGATATACAACTCCGTTAGCTTTGAACTCTCGTAGGTGGTCTTGACAGGTAAGAAATGGGCTACCTTGGACAATCTATCAACTATGACCCAAATGGAGTCATTTCCCCTACTAGAAGTAGGCAATCCGATGATAAAGTTCATTCCAATGGAATCCCATTTCCATTCCGGAATCTGCAATGGTTGCAATAGTCCTGCGGGTCTTTGATGTCCCGCCTTGACTCTCTAACAAATGTCACATTTGGCGATATAGCTTCCGATTTCTCTCTTCATCTTATGCGACCAAAATTGCTCCTTCAAATCCTGATACATCTTTGTTCTTTCGGGGTGCATAGAATAAAGGGTATCATGGGCCTCCTTCAAAATAACTACTTACAACTCTGAATCTGCTGGTACACAGAGACGTCCTTTGTACCACAGAACACCTTCATCTTTGGTGAATCCGGGTACTTTGCCTGTACCGATACGACGTTTGATTCCGTCGCATTTTCTTTCTGCGCCTCTTTCATCTGACTGATCAAAGTGGGTTGAAGTTCCATGCTAGCCAAAAATCCTTGACTTACTAATTCCATTTTGAAATCTTCCATCTCTTTGTGCAAACTTGGTTGCTCCTTCAGAATCATGGAGTTCAAGCGGCACGGCAATCTTCTAAGGGCATCTTCTACCACATTAGACTTACCAGGGTGATAGTGGATGTCTAGATCATAGTCCTTGATTAGCTAAATCCATCTTCTCTGCTTCATATTAAGCTCCTTCTGAGTGAATATATACTTCAGGCTCCGAATAAATCTCACAACGGTTTCCCATAAGATAATACCTCCATGTCTTCAGGGCTAGAACTACGAACGCTAGTTCAAGGTCATGGGTTGGATAATTCTGTTCAGGCTGCTTCAGTTGTTGGGATATATAAGATATAACTTTTCCTTCTTGCATCAACACACATCCGAGACCGATCTTGGATGCGTCACAATATACATAAAAGGGCTTCGTGATATCCTGCATGATCAAGATTGGGGCTAAAATCAATCTCCGCTTGAGTTCTTGAAAACTCGCTTCACATTTGTCCGTCCATTCAAACTTCTTGTCCTTCTTCAGCAATTGGGTCATGGGTCTAGCGATACTCGAGAATCCTTCTACAAACTTGCGGTATTATCCGACTAATCCGAAAAAATGCATGAACTTGGGTTTGGGTGGTTGGGGCTTGCCAATCTTCAATATCCTTCACCTTTGCAGGGTCAACGGCAATTCCTCTGGCTACTACAATATGTCTGAGGAATCCTACCTCCTGTAACAAGAATTCACATTTGCTAAACTTGGCATACAACTGATGCTCTATAAGGTTTCGAAGAATGGTCCTTAGGTCTAGCTCATGTTCTTCTTCTGATTTGGAATAAACTAGAATGTCATCGATGAAAACAACGACAAAATTATCCAGGAAGTCCATTAAAATCTTATTCATGAGGTTCATGAAATAAGCAGTGGCATTGGTTAATCCAAAATACATGTCAGTATACTCGTATAATCCATATCTGGTGGTAAAGGCAGTCTTTCGAATATCCTCTGCGCGAATCTTGAGTTGGTGATGGCCAGTTCTAAGATCAATCTTAGAAAACACTTTGGCACCAGTCAACTGGTCAAACAGGTCTTCTATATTTGGCAACGGGTACTTGTTCTTGATAGTGTCATCATTCAACTTCCGATAGTCCGTACATAAACGGTTACCTCCGTCCTTCTTGTCCACAAACAAGACAAGTGATCTCCATGGTGATGCACTTGGTTGGATCAATCCTATTTCCAGCATGGCATCTAGTTGCTTCTTCAGTTATGCTAGTTCAGACGGGTTCATGCTATATGGTCTCTGGGCTATGGGTCCGTCTCCAGGGATTAGTTCAATGATAAACTCGATATCGCGATCTGGGGGCATACTGGGCAAAACATCTGGAAATACATCAGGGTGTTCACAGACTATACTCTTGTTCAATGGTTGGTTGGGCTTGGTCAATGGTTGGTTGGGCTATACTCTTGTTGCACTTGAATTGGAGGGGCAAGGTTTCCGATATATGCTCGACTGATATTCCGGCTGTACTTGTCATGGTTATGGCTTTCTTGCGATAGTCAATTAATCCTTTATGTTTGGACATCCAATCCATTCCTAGTACTACTTCCAAACCTTTAATTCCGAGTACTATTAGATTAGCCTAAAAATCTATGCTATGGATTTGGATAGGTATGGCTTTGCAAATTTATCTAGCTTTGGTGGTTGAACTAGGTATTTGAACTATCATAACATGCTTCAATTTGGTGGGTTGAATCTTACTAGTGAATGCAAATTCTTCACTAACAAACGAGTGCGATGCTCCAGAATCAAACAACACTCTTGCAAGTACTGAGTTAACAGAAAACATACCAAGCACGACATCTGGCGCTTCTTGGGATTCTTCAGCATGCATGAGAAAGAGACGGCCATTGCGGTTGAGCGAATTCCCTGGGGCAAACATTCTTCCAGTCTAAACACGACGTTGCTACTGAGTTGGGGCATTTGCATTGGGGCTGCGGCAATCTTCTTGGGGCACTCATTGGAGTAGTGACCTTTGGTTCCACATTCATAACAAGTCACTTGCGACTTGTCCTTTGCTGCAACAGGCACAACATTGCTTCCAGTCCTTGGGGCGGGTGTTGGTGGCGACATTGTTGTTTTTGAACTTAGGTGGTGCACGTTTGAAATTGCTGGGGTTGCCGGGGTTGTTGTGGTTTCCTCCGGGCCTTGGGTTTCCACGGTTGGGATAGGTCGGACGGTTCATAGGGGGTCTATTGGTTCTTGGGGCAAATCCTAGAGATGGGTTGGGTCGATACTTTGGTGTATGGTGGGTTCCTGGTTGATGCATCATGCGACGCTTGCGGTTCTCATTAGCCGTGTTCATCTTGCCTTCCATCTGAATGGCGGAATCCTCTAAGGCTTCGATATCAGCAAAGGGGATATTGACTAACACTGTCTGAATTTCATCATGCAGACCATTCAGGAATCTCTCCTTCTTCATGGCTTCAGTATCTATCTCATGTGGTGCATACCTAGCCAATGAAAAAAATTGTCACGATACTCAACTACTGTCATCCTGACTTGCTTCAGTTCCGTGAATTCATCTCTCATCCTCTTGATCAAACCCGGTGGCACATGGGTTCTGCTGAACTTGACTTTGAACTCTTCCCAAGTCATCATCTGACCTCTTGTCATTGCGCGAACGTTGTTCCACCATGCTCTTGCATCTCCGGCTAGGTAGTGGGTGACAAACATCACTTTCTCGTTAGCTTCCACTTCTGCAACTTCTAGGTTGTTTTCCATGGTTTGTAGCCAATCATTGGCATCGAGGGGCTCTTCAGACTTAGTGAAAATGGGTGGATTGGTGTTCTGGAAATTCTTGAGCTTAGATCCATGGTTGTCCTGATTTCCATGGCCTTGATTATTGTTGGCCATCTGAACTATCTGTTGAAGGGTGCCTAAGTTGGCTTGACGTTCGGCTCTTTCGGCTTCGCGGTCAGAAACAACCATTTGCAAGATTTGCAACATCGGATCAGAGGATGAGTTGCTTCCTCCACGAGGCAACTGAAGATTGAGGTAGATCATGAGAAAAGAGGGAAATTTCTAAGGTTCAGGGTTTTGAAAAGTTTTCAAAGTTTAACTCAGATTTTTTAGAAACTTCCTTTTCATTCATTCATTCATTCATAGCAGACAGTACAAACACACACCACAACAAAGGAAAACATATGGTTTTAAGAACTATTTTGGGAAACTACGATATAGTGGGACCAGATACAACTCATTAACGCTAGTGCTCAAGTGCTACTACTCCTCGGAGTCAATATCCTCATCATCATCATCATCGATGAAGGAGAAGTCATCCTCATCGGTGAAGAAGTCCATGGCCCGATCCTCTAGAATGTCATCATCGTCACTGAGATAGGAGTAGGGGTATCCATGAAGGTCTTCCCCTGCATTCTCCCTCTCCTCCAACTGCATATCTCTCTCGTGGATGGTCTCCTTCAAACTCGTGATCCGGTGGCGAAGACGAGCAATGATGCGCTCCTTCTTGTCGAGCTTACGGCGACGAGACTGGCGATCCTTCACTAGCATGGCAATGGTCTGATCGTTCTTGGCGGCGATGGCGTAATTATGGTTGGCGTAGGAGCGGGCATTATCTAACTCCTTATCACGGTCATACATCATGAAGCTGAGGTGGTCCAATTATCTCTTCAGCTCATGGTGGTATGGGGCCTCCAGTGGCTGTCCCATAACATCACGCCTTGGGTAAAACTCAAAGCGGGTACCCTTGATCTGATTGATACTCTGCCCACATAGACGAGAAAGAGCTTCCTGCATGGCCCTGGCAAGTCCATCGAGCCAGTTGTTCTCTCTCAAGGTGAACTGAATTCCAGTGGGGGCTTCAATCTTTCCCCGGAGACTTGCAATAACTATCCACTACAAATCATCTCCTTCCTGATCATTGAGCTGAGCTCCAAAGAACTCGGGGTGCGGATGCTCCAGCATCTCTGCCAGCTGGTCCAAGTCACGCTCAAAGATGAGGTCTCCTCCATTCCCCAACTGATAAAACTTTATGTACTTCATGTCCATCTATTAGAATATAGGATGATTAATTTAGTAGAGTGATCAAGTGTGTCAAATTTTTAAGTATGTTTTCAAGAATTTTTGAGGAACATGAATTTTCATGAAAGAATCCAAGTGATAATAATGAGAATAAGTTTTCATAAATACTCACTTCCTTTGTTTTGAAACTAAGTTTTTGATTCGAACGTCCATTCTAAACTAGAGTATCCTATGGTCAGGATGGCTCTGATACCAACTTGTCAACACCCTAATTTTTAATCACATGTGCATGTTATGCCATACATCGCAATCCCAGGATTACCATTTTTGCGAGACATAACATATTGGATATCACACTACATCATCCATTACAAACCATACGTAAGGTCTTACACAAGTAAGGATCTCATGATCCAGTCTTAATACAATTAAAGCAGCGGAAGAACATAATAATAACGATAGCATGGGCGAAACTCCATCTTCATGGTCACAGGCAATGCTAACGATTGGAGATGATCCTAGTTGTCGTAGCTTTCCTACTATCCGTCTTCCTGATACTCCTCTTCATAGTCTGGTCACGGGAATAGCCAGGGACAAAGCCATGAGTACTCTTTAAGTACTCGCAAACTAATACTAACAAGTGAAGTGGTTTTTGAGTAGGATACTAAACTCTAGGGTTGTTTTGCAAAAAGCCAGGTTTACCTTAACTAAGTTCAGAAGCAAAGAAAGCTAATTGAAAGTTTTATAACACCTAAGTGCGAACTTGATTTCATCTCACAACTCTGTTGTGGTCAAGTCAAAGTCATAAATCATTTCATAAGTCATTTTGGAAACATGTGACGACGGAACAGTATGGCCACTCCAACTGTCCATAACCGCGGACGTGGCTATTCGAATAGTTTGACACTCTGTAGATGTGGCACTACTATGAAAATGGCTATAGGTAATCAGCACATCCGTGGCTCACATGGTTGAAGTGCCCCACGGCTAAAACAGGCGTGGCTCACCTATGGGCAGTGCCCTAGTAGTAACTAGAACAACCGTGGCGCACATGACTATAGTGCGCCACAGATATGTGTGGGCCAGGGCCCTGTTGGCCGCACGCCAAACATCTGTAGCGCACATAGGGTAGGTGCGCTACGGTTGTTTGTGTCAACCGTGGCGCACGTGGAGGGGGTGCGCTACGCCTAAGCGCATGCCCCCTCTGCTGTGAAACGGCCAGACACATCCGTGGCGCACTATGGCATGTGCGCCACGGATGTTACTCCTCCCTGTGGCGCACTAGGGCAGACACTACTAAAGAAAAGGCTATAGGAGACATGCTTATGCGAGGCACATTTAGCCATATGCGCCTCCTATAAAAATAGGCGAGGCGCACTTTGCGATATGCGCCTCTAGTATAAAAATAGGCGAGGCGCATATGATAAGAATGCGCCTCCCATAATCCCTGTACGGACGGAATCTAGCAGCCCCATATTATGCGAGGCGCATTCTAGTCATATGCGCCTCCTATATATCAGATAGGCGAGGCGCATATGGACAGAATGCGCCTCGCATATTCTATGTGGGCCCGCGTGTTGGTAGGTGCACGAATATGCGAGGCGCATATGGCTATATGCGCCTCCTATATTTGATAATATGCGAGGCGCATATGGTCATATGCGCCTCAAGTAACTCCTGCGGGCCCGGGCGGTGGTAGGTGGCCGCATATGCGAGGCGCATATTGCTATATGCGCCTCCTATAGTTTAAATTATACGAGGCGCATATTGTGCAATATGCGCCTCGCATAACCTCGCGCCACTTTTTTCCCCTCCGGCACCGCAACCGCAAGTATTTCCCACGCACAAACCACACAGCCGTCTCAGTCTCGCTCACCCCAGCCTCCGCTCTCTGTCCTCCGCTCCGCCGCCCACCGCCCTCGAGGTGAGAGCTCGCTGGCATCTTCCGCCTCTACCATTCCGCCTCCCCATTGATGCTCCATATCCTGCTTAGTTACCTGCTTTGGGTTCTCTCCTTGCGCGTGCAAATGGGCTCCTCCGGCTACGGCTCCCCCTCCGGCCCCTATCTCGACCCGGAGCGCATCTTCGCGCTCGTCGTCGGACGCCGGCCGCAGGACCTCTTCGAGTACTTGGAATCCAGGCGCTCCAGGCTCCGCGTCCAGGGCCAACTAGCCTGAGACGCCTTGTCTACTTCGCAGGGATGGCGCTCCAGGCGCCGCGTCTGATGTGAGGTTTCTGGTGCCATCTCGCGCTTAATGGGCCCAGTTCTTGCAGCGATTCTGGTCTTTCCTGCTCCGATTCTTGCAATGGTTCTTCTATTACTTTCTCCAGGGGGCTAATTCATCCAGTTCTTGCGGTGGTTTATTCTTCCCCCCTTCTCAGGCTAGTTGGCTGTCATGCCCACAAGGTGTTTGACATCGGGTTTGGACGTCAACGACGTCCGCAACCATTCTGTAGTCATGGTCTCGTGCTTGGGTAGAACAGAAGCAGCGGTCCTCAGACCGCCGGAGCTCTCACTGGACAAGACGATGAAGTCATGCATCAACATCAAGTTCAACCCGGCGTTGGGTTGTCGCCAAACCATTGGGGACATCGACCATGCTTCCATGGCCCTGAGCACTGGGCTTATCTCTACGGACGTCATTGATCCTTCGGAGAACTTACCTATCTGTCAGCTGCAGCCATTCGCTGTCCTTGATCCTGAGAAGCCAACACTCACCATGTGCTCGACAAACCGCATGGATGATGATGCTAGCAGGGCGATTTCTATGGTTTCTCGGGGTGTGTCTCGGACAACCAACATGTTGTGCGTCTTCACCCACTCCAGTCCCACCATGTTGTCCGTGGCGGTTCAAGTGTGTGACGACACCAAGGATGTTGCTGTAGACATGTGGTTCAAGGAAGTGTTGCAGCGCGGTAATGTCGAGTGGAAACCATGGCCTCCAGATATGCATTCGTGGGTCAGCCACAAGAAGCCCATATGCAGGCCACGGCCTTGGCCGTTGTTTGCCAGCAATCAGCTGAAAGGTATGCAGATGACCTTGGACATGCTACCATGGCAAAGAACATATTTACTGCTACCAACTGAATCTCTGGCTATGCTAAAATGTCTCAGTACTGAGGGCACGTACTTATTTGATATATGGTGGAGTCCAGCCAGACATTTGGAACATTGGAATATTCATGATATTGTTCTTGGTACAGAAACAGTCAGCGTCCTAGGTCTTAGTATCAAAAAGATGATGGCTGGAGTGTCCAGACGCCAAAGCTTAATTCAGTTTACGTTCAATCCATCAACTCTGCTAGTGATTACTCTGCCAACTATATCCTTATTCCATGTGGAACACCTCTTAGCTATGAGGTTAAGTTGTGATTTGGATCCTAGAGGTTCAAGGTACGCATGTTGGGTACTGAATAACAAAAATTATGGTAGAACCATCATGATATGTTTCATGATTTGGTCTTTCTTCGAAATGCCGATGATTATAACCTGATTTCTTACATCTTGTTGCACCCATATATATATATGCATGATTTTATCTTGTGAACTGCTATTCCTTTCCACTAACACAACTTCTCTGGCAACAACTACCTAGGCTACGAGAGTAGAGAGGTGGCGGAAGAGAAGTGGAGGAGGCACAGAAGGAAGAAGTGGAGGAACTTCCTCCTGATCACCACCTTGTTGCTCTTCATGGTAGGTTATGTGCTCTACTTCATCTAGCTAGAGCTCCATCGTTGAAGTTGTAATGTGGTTGTGAACTTGTAATCGGAGGTGTAATGTGATTGTGAACTTGTACTTGGAGGTGTGAACTTGTGGCACAAACACTTGATGTATGAACTTGTATGTCATGATTGATGTGTAATGTATTGTATTCATGTTGGTTCTATTATGCTTTGGCAAATTGCAAGTTTCTGAAAAATTATGTGCTCTTTATACTGTATTCTGGACTATATTGTATATTTGAATATCTGTATATTATTATTTATAGTGGTCTGTAAAACTTGAATTTCGAAAATATTACCGGAGGCGCATATAGGTTACTATAGGAAGCGCATATACTATAAATATCCGAGGCGCATTGTAAAACATATGCGAGGCGCATATGATATGCGCCTCCTATAATTCACATATGCGAGGCGCATATTGATATGCGCCTCGCATATGTGAATTATAGGAGGCGCATATCATATGCGCCTCGCATAAGAAATACCCGAGGCTTGAAGCTAGAGGCACATGTGATATGCGCCTTGGATAAGCTTTTAGGTGCGCCTCGCATAGGATTTTCTCTAGTAGTGAGAGTGCGCCACTGATGTGTCGATTTTTTTTACAGCACTTTATGTGCACATGTGTGACCACATCCACCACCCCACACTTCACTTTCCCCTTCTTCTTCCTCCTTAGATATAGTCGGGATCTTCTCCTTCCCACCTTAATTTCTCCACCCATTCACCATTTTTAGCATGTAAAACTTGCCTTGGATGTTACATAAGTAATAGAGGAAGGTCTCCGGTCTCTCATCTCCTTCTCCGGTCTCGCGCGCACCTCTTCTTTCCATCTTTCTCGCGATCGATCTCTCATCTCGGTAAGTTGTCCATGTAAGGATGTGTTCATGTGTATATGGTATGCTCATATGTATGTAGATGATCGATGCTCATGATGTGTGTATGGAGAGGATCGATGGTCATATGTGTGTGTATATGGATGTCGTGGGAATTGTCACGGCAGATGCTGCAATCGTCAGCGAGTAGTAGAACGAGGGGCAAGGGCGGCCAGCCATCTGCGGTGCGAGATGAGGGCAAAGACACAGGTTTTTACCCAGGTTCGGCCCCCCGGAGGGTAAAGACCTACTCCTGCTAGATTGTATTATGAAGGTGGTACAATGGGCGAGCTCGGCGGCTAGGCGGCGAGTCGTTTGGGTGTATGATGGAACGTATCTCTACTCGCCCCACAGGGAGGTTTATATAGGCTCACCTCCCCTAAGGTTTACATATCTCAACCGATTCAGTTAAAGCTTCGGTACTCGTTTAACCTAATCCGACTGGGCCTATCTACTCGCATGGGCCTTCAGCTTCTAGTCACTTGGATCCACGCCGGGCCTTGATCCAGTCGCCGTCCTGCAGTCCCACTCGCCAGGTCTTGGGCCAGTCGGAAACGTCCTGCTGGGTATACCCCGGTAGGCACATCCCTATCAGTAGTCCCCGAGGCCGTCATCGATTTGGCGTAGGTGGCTGCTAGTAGTCGGAGCATACGGATGCTGAGTAGACATCCAGTCGAATCGGCGGCGGGCTCCTGTATAAAGGAAAATCTAATCATACTGCTCGCGGCTTTGGCGAGTCGAGTCGGCGAAACACTGTCATAGTGAACGGGTCGGCGAGCCGAGTGGCTGAAGTTGGACCGTTAAACATGGTCAAACTAGCCGTTGGGGTAATCCAACGGTAACTTTTGGCGTAATCATCGCGCGGTAACGGTTCCCTGATTTGGCGGGTAACGTCCCCTATATAAGGGGAATGGCAGGCGACCGGGGAACCACCTTCTCACCATTTCCTCCGACTGCGCGCATTTTCGCCTCTCTTCGCATCGCGACCCAGCCGACCAGAAATCCCCCGACCCCCAGCAAATCTCTCCACCATGGCTCTCTCCACCGAGCCTTGGGGTAGATCTAAGTGCACGAGGGCGCAACTGGCTTCCTTCGGGGAGTCCGGGATCTTGCGAACCGGCTGCTGGCGCATCCCTGCGGCCGGAGAGACGACCCCGAATCCGCGAGAGAGGGAATTCATCTGCTTCACCAACCATCTTGAACGGGGGCTAGGGTTCCCCACGTCCCTGTTCTTCCGGCGCTTCTGCGCCTACTACGGGATCCAACCATCGGATCTGGGTCCCCACGGCATCGAGCAGCTCGCCATCTTTGTGGCGTTCTGCGAGTGCTATTTGGGCTGCCGACCCTACTTCCCTCTGTGGCAAGATCTGTTCCATGGACGGATCAGCCGCGAGGAAGCGGGCGGCCCAATGCTAGCCGCGGGTGGCCTAACCTTCCAGCTGAAGTCGAAGGCTTCATTCTTCGACCTGATGATGCCCGCCAAGGCCGCGAGCGACTGGAAGAAATCGTGGTTCTACGTAGCCGAGGCGACCCCGGAGGGCGAGACGGCGATTCCGCGGTACTCCGCCAACCGGTCCGAGCCGCGCCGTCTCCAAGTCGGCAAGATCCCCAACAACCAGCGGATGGTCGTTGACGAGATGCTCCAGACCATCCGCGGTCTGAAGAAGAAGGGCCTCCAGACGATCAACCTATACAACTGCTGGCTCGGGCGGCGGCTCGTCCCTCTGGCTCGATGCGACCATTATATGTACCAGTACACGGGCCGGGAAGACTCGACGAAGGCCTGCCTCGACGAGTGGAAGCTGGAGGACTACATCCCAGCACTGAAGAAAATCACCCAGGCGGTGTACCTGGACGCACAGGCTGGGGTCGCCCCTATACCGCAAAGCGTCTAGCCCCAACGGTAATCGCCATGATTCATTCGCAGTCGCAGTTTTTTGCAGTCGCGGTAATTCTGATTTCATCCTGCATTCTTTGCAGCTGTTCCAAGTGGTGGAAGGATGGCTCCCGCCTTCGGACGACGAGAATTCGAGCTCGTCCGTCCAGGACATGGGTGAGTAACCACCCGCCAAAGGCGATTCTGGGGGCGACGAGATCAATGACGGCGACGAGTCCGAGGAGGAGGTCGCCCCGCTGGTTCGCAAGACCCGCGGGCAGCGACAGCGTGAGCTTGAGGCGAGTAGAAGCCTCGAGCGTCAGGACGACGACGACGAACTCCCAGAGACCACCTCGCGCCGCCAGGCCACTCCGTCGAAGAAGAAGAAGAAAGAGAAGGAGGCAAGGGCCCCTCCAAAGAGGAAGACAAAGCCGTCGAGGCCGGCCTCACCGCCGCACTCGGCGAGCAGTTCTGACGCCCCCAGCCCGGCCAAGGACGAGGCGCCGCCAACGACAGCCGTGCTGGACACGGCGACCGTGGAGGTGCCGCTGGCTTCAATGCCTCCGCCATTCGCCCCAGTCTCTGGGTTGGGGGATGCTCCGGCTGCAGCGGCTTCGCCTCGCAAGGAAGCTCCTGCCGAAGATATCCCAGAGGCTCCGGCTGCGGCCTCAACAACGAAGAAGCCGTCCGTGTCTTGGGCACGCGACGTCCTGGAGATGGGGCTCAGTCGCCAACTGGGCCCTGAAGTGGAGAAACCGCCGGCCTCCGTACGGGGCTACGCTTTATTCCAGTCGCCAAGTGAGTACCCTCGCCCTCCTTTGTCTTTCATAATTGCTTGAATTATTTTTGCTTTTATGATTGATGTACAGGAACGGAGTGAAGAGAATGGGCCACCCGACCGTGGCTAAGGTGCCACCCGTCGCCGGCGAGGAGGATCCTTCCCGTAAGAGGAAGGCGGACGATGTCGTCGTCCCTACAGACGGCAGCAAGAAGGCCAAGGGTGACGACGTCGTCACGATCTCTGACGACACGATGGTCGCGCCGATTGAGCCCGCAACAGAGGCAACCGCGTCGACGAAGGAGGGCGCACCCTCGCCTGGAACGGCCGAGCCGACCTCCCTCGGGGCGGGTGCCTCCATCACGACATTCCCACGCTTCATGGCAAAAGAGGCCACGGCGAGTGGGACTTCGCCATCGAGCCGTGCACATGGGGTCGCCGATGCGGAAATCGACCAGTGTCGTGGTTACACGCCAGCTCTCCTCGCGTCTGTGGACGCGATACAACTCCATAGCATGCTTGGCGCAGCTATCCAGGTATGTCTAGTCCCCGAGGATCAGGTCGGTGTTTTGCAGCGGTCTGATCCTTTAAGTGCCTTGTTATTGTTTTCGCGTCCAGTCCCTGAGTGCGCACTCGTTGAATTTCAACGGGTGGGCGCTTAGAATTTCTCGAGTTCCAGTCCCCGAGTGCGCACTCGCTGAATTTCAGCGGGTGGGCACTTAGGATTTTTCGCATCCAGTCCCCGAGTGTGCACTCGCTGAATTTCAGCGGGTGGGCACTTAGGAATTTTCGCATCCAGTCCCCGAGTGCGCACTCGCTGTATTTCAGCGGGTTGGCACTTTGGATTTTCTTGAGTTAATTGGTTGGATGATGTGCAGGGTCTGCAACGTGAATCAGCTGACCGATTGGCAGCGAAGCACCGCGCGGAGAAGGAACTAGCCACCGTCCAGGAAGCAAATAAGGGGCTTCAGGCGGTTGCCCGAAGGCGGAGGAAGCTCGCCAGGGACTTGTCCCCGCGGGTGAATTGGCAGCGGCGCAATCAGCTTTGAGTTCAGCTGAACAGCGGATCGCCAACCTCGAGCGCGAGCTGCGGGAGGCGAAGGAAGAAGCGAGCGCGGCTGATGGGCGAGCCAAGGCCGCCATTTCAGCCGCCGAAGAGGATCGCAAAGTGTCGGACGCCCTTGTTGCTGGGATTCAGGACGACCATACTTTGCTTCAACGCTTCATCACGGATCTCGCCCGCCCGTTGATTGGTAAGTGCATCTGCCTCTGCTAGTAGGTGTGCCTGTTGTGGTGTTCGTCGTATTCATTATTGTCTTCTACTCGCAGGTCGCATCATCGACAGTGCGGAAGAGGAAAGCTCGTTCGATGCGCGGCAGTGTGTAGCCATGCTTGTCGACTCGGCGACGTTGTCGGCGAAGTGCATCCGAGCCTATCTCCAAGAGATATCGCCCACGGAAGTGATTCCTAGTGACCTCGTTGAGGTGTGGGAGTATTTGGAGAAGGCGCCTGCAGTCGTTGAGTTCATGGCGCGGTCAGCGTTTTGGCGCGGGGCGGCGACGGCACTTAGTCTTGGACTTGCCCACTTCCCCGAGGACTTCGACCTCGACGATGTGACGAGTGGCTACCCGTCGTCGACTGGCGCGGTGGATCTTTCCGAGGTCCTCAAGTTGCAGTTTCGCGCCGCAACGTACTCGGAGCGCGTCTGGGCAATGGGCGACCTCCTTCCGTACCAGGAGACGGTCGTCATGCCGAACGACCCCGAGCCGCCGCACCGTGACTTCAAGGTCGAGCAGCCTTTCCGCGCGGCGATTGCGGGTGAACTGACGACGTACCCGTCGAATCCATACACGCCGTTCATCCGCAATCGCCGGGGTGTTGACGAGTCGTCGTCGAAGCCTGCGGAATAGGATAGTTTGCCCTGGGGCGTTAGGTAGCAGGTCTGCCATAGGGGCATATTTTGTAACATGAGACAATGCAACATGCTATCGAATGAGACATCGTGTCTATTTTGGTATTTGTCATGTGTTTGTGATTGAGGTTTTGAACGAGTCCCCGAGCGCGTCCGCCCTTTTGTGGGGTTTACCTCGTATGTGATATGTTTGTTGTTTTTGTGTTTTGTTACTGTGGTCGACTCGCCCGGACTCGGAGAGCCAGTCGCTAGGCGACTCCCTTGAGCGCTCTGTACTTCGCCGTTTTCCCTTGCGCGAACGAGGTCGGGTGGCCGAGTCCCCGAGCGTGGTACTTGGTTGTTCCAGGCGCGACTCGAGGTTGGGTGAGGACTTAGCGCGTTAGTTTGAGCGCGTCACTCATGCCTGGCCCGTGGGGTCAGTCGCGTGGCGAGTCCTGGGCATGCTCTCTTACTTGGCTTTTTCCCGAGCCACTCGCGATGAACTGGTAGTCAGTCCCCGAGCGTGGTACTTATCCGTTCGAGTCGCTATGCCGAGGATGCGGAGGACCGTGGTCGCTGTATGAAGCGAAGGCAGTTGTCTTGGCTCGTAAAGCCAGTCGGGCGAGGCGACTCCAATGGGGCTCCGGGTAGGCGTTTTTCGTGGACGATGCAAGACCTGAAGTTACTCAGTGCTCTTGCATCGCATTACTTAGCCGTGCCGATCGCTGTACCAAAGGTTGACTTCTGCGGTTAGCTTGACGCTGTTATTACGAGTGCGAGTGGCACAAGACATGGAGAGTAAGCGCAATTTGCGGTAACCAATTCTTTTTATTTCACAGCGACTGGAGAGTATATATGTGGGGTTCTAGGGGTAGAACTTCCGTAGGAGGTTTACATTCCATGGTCGCTTGACGTCGAGTTCGCCGTCCCCGCGGACGTCGATGAGGTAGTAGGCGTCGTTACCAAGTACTCGCCCGATGGCGAATGGTCCCTCCCACGGAGGGGAGAGCTTGTGCATGCCTTTCTTGTCCTGGATGAGGCGCAACACCAGGTCGCCTTCCTGAAAGGTGCGAGTCCTCACCCGCCGGCTCTGGTAGCGGCGGAGTCCCTGCTGGTAGATGGCGGTGCGAGACCGAGCAAGGTCACGCGCCTCGTTGAGCTGATCGACTCCGTCTTGGCGGGCGAGTTCGTTTGCAGCCTCCGTGTAGTGGACGACCCGTGGCGAGTCGTGCTCGAGATCGGTGGGCATGACTGCCTCGGCGCCGTACACCATGAAGAAGGGGGTGAATCCTGTCGACCTGTTGACCGAGGTGCGGATGCCCCAGATGACGGAGGGTAACTCCTCGACCCAGCACCCGGCGGTGCGCTCGAGTGGTACTTGGAGTCGCGGCTTCAGGCCGTGGAGGATGCTTTGGTTGGCCCGTTCTGCTTGGCCGTTGGACTCCGGGTGGGCGACCGATGCGAGGTCGAGCCGGATGTGGTGCTCTTCGCAGCATTCGGCCATTGCTCCTTTGGCGAAGTTGGTGCCGTTGTCCGTGATGATGCTGTTTGGGAACCCGTAGCGATATATGATCTCGCATAGGAATTTGATGGCGTTCTTCCCGTCGCATTTCCGGACTGGCTTGGCCTCCACCCACTTTGTGAATTTGTCGACCGCGACCAGCAGGTGGGTGTAGCCGGAGGGGGCTTTCTTGAAAGGGCCTACCATATCCATGCCCCACACAGCGAATGGCCAGGTGATGGGGATTGTTTTGAGCACTGAGCTCGGCACGTGCGTCTTGTTGGCGTACTTCTGACACCCGGCGCACCGCTGGACAATGACAGTGTCGGCGTGTGCGGTGGGACAGTAGAAGCCATGTCGCATAGCCTTGGCGACCAGAGAGCGGGCGCCGGCGTGGTGGCCGCAGTCACCGGAGTGGATATCGTGTAGGATCTTGCGTCCTTCGGCTGGTTGGACGTAGCGTTGGAACACGCCGGTGACACTGCGCTTGTGGAGCTCGCCGTCGATGATGGTGTAGGACTTGCATCGACGAGCGATCATCCGAGTGTCCGTCTCGTCTGCCGGCAGGGTGCCGGCTTCCAGGTAGGCAATGTAGGGCTTTGTCTAGTCGTCTGGCTCGTTGACGAGTGCGACCAGGGCTGCCTGTGGTTGGAGCGGGACTCCGATGTCGATCTCCCTCGGGGGAGAGACTGATGGCTTCGTGATCGTGTCGAGGAAGACACCGGCGGGTGGTGCAAGTCGAGCCGACCCGATGCGAGAGAGTGCGTCGGCCTCCTCATTCTTCCGCCTGTCGATCCACTCGACGGAGTAGCCTGTGAAGTGTCTGCCCAATTTGTCCACTGCTTGGCGGTACGCCTCCATGGTGGGGAGACGGCGTCGCAGGTGCCAGCGACTTGCCCCGCGACGAGGTCGGAATCTCCGTAGCAGCGTAGGCGGTTGACATTCATCTCCTTGGCAGCTCGCATGCCGTGGAGTAGGGCCTCGTACTCGGCTATGTTGTTGGTGCAGGGTGTGAAGTCGAGGCAGAGGATGTAGCGGAGCTTGTCGCCCTTTGGTGAGGTTAGCACGATCCATGCGCCTGCGCCGTCCGCGTTCTTGGAGCCGTCGAAGTGCAGGCTCCAGTAATGGAGGTATGGCAGCTTCTCTGGCTGCTGGGCCTCTTCCCAGTCGTCGATGAAGTCCGCTAGGGCCTGCGACTTGATCGCTTTTCGTGGCTCGTATTTGATGTTGTGGACGCCGATCTCGACGGCCCACTTGGCGACCCGCCCGGTCGCCTCGCGGTTGCGGATGATGTCTTGCAGTGGTGCTGAGGATACGAGCATGATCGGGTGTTCCTGGAAGTAGTTCGGCAGGCGCCGCTGGGATCGGAACACCGCGTATACCAGCTTTTGGTACTGGGGGTACCGCTGGCGCGACTCGGTGAGGACCTCGCTAATTTAGTACACCGGTCGCTGTACTGGGCGCTCCTTTCCTTCCTCCGGTGGCTCGACGACTATCACGGCGCTGAAGACGCGCTCGGAAGCCGCGACGTAAACCATCATTGGTTCTTTGTCGGCGGGGGCAGCGAGTAGCGGTGCGGCGAGTAGCACCTTTTTGAGATCGCGGAGCGCGTCGTCCGCCTCCTTGTCCCACTGGAAGGTGGGGTTCTTGCGCATCAGGCGGTATAGGGGCGTCGCCTTTTCGCCCAGGCGGGGGATGAAGCGACTGAGAGCCGCTACTCGCCCGACCAGTTTCTGGACGTCGCGCAGGCACTCGGGTTTGCCGAGCCGGGCAATCGTGTCGATCTTCGTGGGGTTCGCCTCGATCCCTCCTTTGGAGACGACGTACCCCAGTAGTTGTCCTGCAGGTACACCGAAGGTGCATTTGCCTGGGTTGAGCTTTATCTTGTATTTTCGCAAGTTGGCGAATGTTTCCGCCAGGTCAGCGAGTAGGTCGCCCTGGCGAGCGGACTTTATGACCACGTCGTCGATGTAGACGTGGATGTTGCGGCCAATTTGGCTCGCGAGGCATTCTTGCATGCACCGCTGGTAGGTCGCCCCGGCGTTCTTGAGGCCGAAGGTCATGGCGGTGTAGTAGAAGGCTCTGAATGGCATGATGAACGCCGTCTTCTCTCGTCCTTGACAGCCATTTTGATCTGGTTGTACCCAGAGTAGGCGTCGAGGAATCATAGCGACTCCGAGCCCGCGGTGGAATCGATTATCTGGTCGATCCGCGGGAGGACGAACTGCTCCTTTGGGCAGGCGCTGTTCAGGTTTGTGTAGTCGATACACATCCTCCAGGTCCCGTTTTTCTTATCGACTAGGACTGGGTTTGCCAACCACTTGGATTATTTGATTGGCCGGATAAAGCCTGCAGCGAGTAGACGCTGCACCTCCTCGGCGATTGCTCGGCGGCGCTCTTCATTGAAGGGCCGCAGCGACTGCTTGACAGGTCGCACTTTGGGGTCGGCGTTTAGCTTGTGCTCAGCGAGCTCCCTGGGGACACCGGGCATGTCAGAGGGCTTCCATGCGAAGATGTCCCTGTTCTCACGGAGGAACTCGATGAGAGCGCCTTCCTATGCTGGGCTCATGCCCGTCCCGTTCGTCATCGTCTGGCTGCAGTCGCCTGGGACCAGCTCGACGGTGCGGGTGTGCGTCGTCGCCTCGAAGGTTGAGGTGTTTGCGCCCTCCGAGTTGGGCTTCTTGAGTATGGTGGGGTCGTCGTTGTTGACCCCGCTCGAGTACTTGGCGAGCTCATCGGCGTGGTTGGTCCCCGCCGCGATGACGGCGTCGGCGAGTTCGGCTCCTTTGGCCTCGCACTCGGCGGCCATGTCGGGGTCGCCGTTGATGGTGATGACGCCGCACGGTCCGGGGAGCTTCATTGCATTGTACGCGTAGTGGGGCGCTGCCATGAACTTGGCGAACGCCTGGCGCCCCAGGACGCAATGGTAGGGGCTGTCGAAGGGCACGAGCTCGAAGACGATCCGCTCGGTGCGGAAGTTTGATGGGTCGTCTCGATCATCGACTGCGGGAGCCGCAGCCACCTGAAGGTGTCCAGGTACAGGATGTTGATGGAGGTGCCGCCGTCCATCAATGTCTTGGGGAGCCAGTAGTCGCCGACCTTTGGCTTGACCACCAGGGCGACTCGACCTGGGTACTCGATGCGTGGCGAGTGGTCTTGTTGACTCCAGGTGATGGGCTGCTCCGACCAGTTGAGGAATTGGGGAACGTCCACCTGGGCCACCGCGTTGACGGCGACGGCGCGGGCGATGACCTTCTTCTCGCGCTTCGTGTTGAAGCCCGTGAAGGTATGGAGCGAGCCGGCCACTTTGCCGAATTTTCCGCCGTTTGGCGGGTCGTTTTCGGGGTCCTCCCGTGCTCGCCGTGCCTTCTCTATCTCCCTGAGGGTGTGGCAGTCGGCGGTGGTGTGCGTTGCGGGCTTCCCTTCCCTGATATGAAACACACATGGTTGGTTCAGGAGAGCCGCGGGGTCGAACCTTGGCTTGGCCTTGTAGTTGCCGCCGTCGTGGCGTTGTCCTCCGTCGCGGCGGAAGCTCTTGGGCTCGCGTTGCGCGTGTCCGGCGTTGGCGACGAAGTCGACTCGCCCGTTACTGCGGCGCTTGCCAGTGAGGCGAGTGTTGCTGTAGCGTAGGTCGGACAGTCGTCCGCTGTCGTTGCCGCTCGTGCGGCGTTGAACTCCTGAATCGTCGTCAGTTTCCTGGTTTGGATCTTCCTCCGCGTACCGTTTGGCGATCTCGAGGAGGTCGGGGATGTTGTCGAGTGTGCGGGAGTGTTTCTTGAGCTTGGCGACCAGGGGCTCGTAGCAGCACGAGGTCTTGAAGCAATGGATCGCGGTGTCCGGGTGGATACCGACCGCGTTGTACCAGAGTTCTTGCCACCGTTGGACCCAGTTGCGGGTCGACTCGCGGGGTCCCTGGACGCATCGCTCCAGGTCCTCGATGGTCGTGGCGCGGGTGTAGGAACACTCTAAGTGCCTGACGAAGGCGTCACGCATCTCCTCCCAGGAATCGATACTGTCCTGAGGGAGGGTGTTGATCCACTGCCTGCACGTCCCCTCCATCATCAGGGGAGGTAACGGGCGGCTAGCAGGTCGGTGTGGCCTGCGATCCCCATTGCCATGAGGTATGTGTCGAGCCAGACGGCGGGGTCGTACGAGGGGTCGTACTTTTCTATCTCCTTCGGCGCCTTGAAGTTTGGCGGGTACTTCTCGCCTCGGATCATTGGTCCGAAGCAGTTGGGGCCGAGTCGACTTAGCGACCCCATGGGCTCGCCGTCGCGGCGATTGGTTAGGGTGTATCGCAGGTCGTCGGGCTGGCATGCGCGCCAGCTTTGGTTGTTGATGATGTGGGTGCGGGCGTCGATAGGTTGCCCGTTGGCGGCGACGAAGTTGGTCGCTGGCCTGGGGTCGTTGGTGGAGAGTGCCGTGTTCGCGGGTCGGTGTTGGAGCTGCAGTGGCTCCGGTGGCGGGCAGTTGAGGGTGTTTTCCGCCGCTGGGCGGCCGCTTGAGGCCGCCCTGCTTCCGAACGAACGCGAGTATACTCGACCCTGCGAGTCGGCACCCGAGTTTTGCTGCTCGACGGCCTTTGCGAGCAGGGCCCTGACGTACTGGATCTGTAGGGCGCCGTCGGCCGTGGCCGTGATGTTGTCGGCTGCTGCTCGGCCTGCCACGAGGTTGTCCATCGGGGTGGAGAACAGTGGGAGGCCTTTTGCGTCTCTCTCCCGTGAGGAGACTACGATCCGCGGCTGGTCCCTGGGGGGTGTGCGGTTGGGTGGAGGTGGGGCGCCCATCGCCGTTGATCCTGGCGCGGGGTGGGCGCTTCCTCCTGGTGGCGCGTTCTCGCAGATTGCACGCTCGTCCACGCGGGCCGGGTCGTTTTCGTCGTCGAAGTTCAGGGCGCGCCCCTGAATGGTGGGGTTCAGGCGCGACCTGATCCGCTGCTTGTGGTAGCGCGATAGTTTCTGCGCCGTCACCTGCTCGAGGAGAAATTTTTCGCGCTCGGCTTGTTCCTTGCGCACCGCCTCCGCCAGTTTCAGGCGGAGTTCCTCGACCTCCATTGCCGTGGCGTTAGGAGGGATTGGGGTGGAGAATGGATCCTCCGGTCGATCGGTGCCGGTCGCCATGTAGGTCGCGGCGTGGCGACCGGTTCCGTCGCGGAGGTCGGCGGAGTTCTCCGACCCGGAGTCGAATTCGAAGATCCTAAGGATGGAGGGGTCCTCGAAGTCCCCCATGTTGGAGACTTGGGTGATGGAGCCCGCGGGTGAAGCCGCGGTGATGGACCCGGCGAGTGACGCCGGGGTCGCCGAGTCGGCGTCGTCGTTGAGGGCCGCGTCTTCTACGGCCGCTGAGTTTTCGGCCACGTCGCTGTGGGCCGAATTGTACTCGGAGGCGAGGCGATGGATCGTGCGGATCTGGCTCTCGGAGAGCCGATCGCGTGGCGGCGACTCGCGGATGCGAGCCGAATCCTCCGAGACGATGACGTCGGTGAGGCCGACGAAGAGGCTGATCGTGCCGACCGGCAGGATCACGCTGTGCGTGACGGGTCGCGCCGCCGGGACGTAGCTGCTCGGCAAGATTTGGAGCATCTCGCCGATCGCTATCATGCGGCCGGTGGCGACCGTCTCGTTGATGGGAAGATTGGATCTCGCCGCAGAACACCGGCCAGACCAGCCAGGCCCCACTGTAGGCGCCACTGTCGTGGGAATTGTCACGGCAGATGATGCAATCGCCAGCGAGTAGTAGAACGAGGGGCAAGGGCGGCCAGCCATCTGCGGTGCGAGATGAGGGCAAAGACACAGGGTTTTACCCAGGTTCGCCCCCCCGGAGGGTAAAGACCTACTCCTGCTAGATTGTATTATGAAGGTGGTACAATGGGCGAGCTCGGCGAGTCGCTTGGGTGTATGATGGAACGTATCTCTACTCGCCCCACGGGAAGGTTTATATAGGCTCACCTCCCCTAGGGTTTACATATCTCAACCGATTCAGTTAAAGCTTCGGTACTCGTTTAACCTAATCCGACTGGGCCTATCTACTCGCATGGGCCTTCAGCTTCCAGTCGCTTGGATCCACGCCGGGCCTTGCTCCAGTCGACGTCCTGCAGGCCCACTCACCAGGTCTTGGGCCAGTCGGAAACGTCCTGCTGGGTATACCCCGGTAGGCACATCCCCATCAGTTATATATGGTATGCTCATATGTATGTAGATGATCGATGCTCATGATGTGTGTATGGAGAGGATCGATGGTCATATGTGTGTGTATATGGAGAGTATCGATGATGCTTATGCATGTGTGTATGGAGAGGATAATGATATGTTCATGTGTGTATGGATCGGTCTCTCTCTCTTGTGTTTGTATGTGAACAAGTTGCCATTTGTTTTGCCAAAATGTTGATTCATTTCCATTTTGTCAAGACTTTGGCATTTCGCAAAGGTCCTAATTTTAGGATAGATCATGCCGAAAATTTCTATCGACCATTGCATGCATGCATTCATTATGTGGTTCTAATAGACTTCTAATTGTACCGTGTACACCGTGCAGGCAAAAATGGTCCGCATAATGAGCGAAGGCATTGTGGCTAGATTTTTGAAATGTGCGACGGCCGACATGATACGAAATAACAAGACGGATATAAGATGTCCGTGCAGAAGATGCAAACTCAACTGGGTGATCGACCCATATTCCGGGAATCTGCAGGCGCACCTGCTCCGCCATGGTTTCATGGATGGATACACTCGTTGGATAAGCGATGCCGAAGACTATGGAGACGGTGAAGGTGGCCAACATGACGATGATCATCATCACGGCGAGAACGGGAGAGATGATGAAGAGTCTCCTGGAGATGGTGAAGGTGCAGAAGCAGACCGGGATGATGATGATCTAGATGCCGGAGGAGCAGACGACGATGGAACAATGTCAGGCTGGGTGCGGGACCCTTATGTGAGTTGCTTCTCAAGCAGACGAGTAACGCCAGGGCTGCCGCTAGAGAGAAAGCCAAGCTTGCGCAACTTGAGAAAGACGCGGTTACTCCATTATATAAAGGATGCCTTTACTATGAGAGCCGCGTTGGTCACTACGGTGCAAGACTATCCAGGTTGCGGGTATATCTCGGGGCAGGTTATCCAAGGATTCTGCGCATGCGTTAGGTGCATAGATAACACAAGCTATCTCCAACTAGAGAAAGATCCAGGGTCATCAAAAACCGTGTTCATGGCGCACCGAAGGTGGCTCGGCAAGAATGATCAATGGAGAAAACATGGAGACCTGTTCGATGGCAAATCAGAGACCCGATGAATCCCAAAGCGTAGGAGCAGCGAAGAAGTGGAAGAGTTGCTGAAACACTGGAAAGATTGTCCTAATCCTGGAAAGAAGCGAAAGAGGCAGTAACAAGACAAGCCGCTGATGAAGGTATGGAAAACAAGGTCTGTTTTCTGGGAGTTGCCATACTGGAAGTTTCTCTGCACGCCTCATAGCCTCGACATCATGCATATCACGAAAAATGTGTGCGAGATTCTGGTCGCCACCATAATCAACATTCCAGATAGGACGAAAGATGGTCCGAAAGCAAGGAACGACCTGATATGCTTGGGTATCCGGAAGGAGCTTCACGGAGGACGCACTACTCCTGATGATCAGGAAGATGACGATGATCATGAGTCAGAGACGACACAAGGTAGTCGGAAGGGTAAAAAGTTCAAGAAGAACGAATATTACTTCCCTCCTTCTTGCTTCACTCTAAGCTAGGATGAGATCAAACAGTTTTTCAAGTGCCTTCTAGGAGTCAAATTTCCTTACGGCTATGCGGGCAAGATAAGCAGATACCTAGACGAGGCGAAGCAGAGGTTCAGTGGCATGAAGTCTCACGACTGTGCCGTGCTAATGACGCTGGTACTTCTGGTCGCACTAAGAGGGATAATGGACGAGCACGTCCGTGAAACGTTATTTGGCCTATGCAAGTTTTTCGACGTCATCTCTAGGAAGTCGATTGGCGTGAATCAGCTTGGGAGGCTACAGGAGGAGATCGTGGTGATACTATGTGAGCTTGAGGTCTAATTCCCACCCGCATTCTTCGACATTATGGTGCATCTGCTGGTCCATGTCGTGGAGGACATCGTACAACTCGGGCCGATGTTCCTCCGCAGCATGATAGCGTTCGAAAGGATGAACGGACACATCAAAGGATACATTCGCAATAGGTCCCGTCCAGATGGAAGCATAGCCAAGGGCTTTCTGGCCGAAGAGTGCATCTCTTTCTGCACGAATTATCTAGACATCGAGAACCCTGTCGGTCTTCCCGTCAACAGGCACCTTGGCAAGCTCGACGGATCTGGTACCGAGAGGGTCGTCGCATAATGCATGTAGACTTCGATTTTCGACGCGCAGACTTTGATCGAGCAAATCTCGTCGCGCTACAGCATTTAGAATTGTTCGATCCTTGGGTATAGAAGCACAAAAGGTTAATCGAGAAGAATTACAGTGACGGGGCATACAGAGGACGCAGGGAGAAATAATCAAAGAGCACAACTCAGATTTCACGCGTTGGTTTAGGCAGACGCTCCTTGATAATCCCCCGCGATCGCATTCTTCTGACACGGAAAAGATCATATTCACCTTTTCGCAGGGACCGATGCAAAACCTGGTGACCTATCAGGTGTATGATATCAACGGCTACACATTCTACACGGAGGAAAAGGACAACAAGTGTGATTATCAGAACTCAGGCGTAACGTCGGAATTCTACACCGATGACAACGTGAAGGAAAGATTCTATGGAAGAATAGAGGAGATCTGGGAGCTCGACTACTGTGGAGAAAAGGTGCCGATGTTCCATGTCAGATGGGAAAAGAGCGTCGAAAGAGAAGACCGGTATTTCACAACCATGGTTATACCCGAAGCAGCCAAATCCAAGGCCGCCGGTGCAAACGTGGCCGCGAAAAATGAACCGTGGGTACTGGCTACCAAAGTGGACCAATGTTTTTTCATTACCGACCCGACAAAGACTAGCCGTGTTGTCGTGAGGAGGGGAAAAAGAAACATCATCGTAATGGATGGAGTCGCCAACGAGCAAGACTTCGACCAGTATGGTGATCCAAAGATTGAAGATGACGACGACTACGATGCAGCAACCTACATCACAAGAAGAAAAAGGACAACCCTACCCAAAAAATGTAGCCCGTTCGAAAGAAGAAACATTAAAGTGCCGGGGCTAAATTATTCAACCGCGACAAAGAAGGGAAAAAATATTGTAAAACGCTAGCTCAAAAAATATTGTAAAACACGTGGTCGAAAAAGATTGTAATATTCATGGACAAATTATTATGAAATTTAGTTATACTTTGAATCATATTTGTACCACTTTTATGACATATATTATCACTTTTGGGCATTTTTGGAATATTTAAAAGTATTTTAAAAACAAAACAAAACTTCTATGGCATATATCACCACTTTTGGGCATTTTTTGGAACATTTAAAAGTATTTTTAAAATAAAAATAAAAAGTGGGGCACCAGGATTCGAACCTGGGTGCTCATAGTTTAGAATAGAGTAGTGGGCAGAACCAGTGGGATAAGACAGTGCTAGTGTTAACTAGTGGGGTGGCCGCCCTCTTATCTGATAGTCCAACCCACATAGGCGTAGCCCGTAGCGCACTTGGCCAGGGTGCGCTACACCTATGTGGGTTGGCCTAGTCAACCGCGCCACGTCGCCTCTCTCATTCCCATCTCACAGACACCACACATCGATCGAGCCCTGCTGCGCTGCGCCACCACCGCTGCTTTCTCGATCCGCCACCGCCGCGCTACGCTCTCGAGGAGAAGGAGGCCCGTGCCGCTGCCGATCCGTGGAGGAGGAGGAGGCGAGCACCGCTTGAGGAGGAGGAGGCCCGCGTCGCTGTCGATCCGTGGAGGAGAAGGTCATCACCGCTCGAGGAGGAGGAGGCTGCTGCCACTCGAGGCTGAGGAGGAGGAGGCCGCCGCCTCTCCCAGGCGCTCGTCGTCGTCCTCGTCTCAGAGGAGGTGAGCCTCCCCTCTCTCCCTGCCCACACGGTTCCTTCTCCATTGGGGCAGACCGAGTTCACGGTGCCTTCGCAGTGGCTTGCAGTGGCTTGAGCTTAGTTAGGGTTCATATTTCTGCAGTAGTAGCTTCAGAGATACAAGGCAGGGACATATACAGGGCCAACACTTAGAAATCTGGAGCTTTGGGTTCTACTTAGGGAAGGGGAATTGGGAAACAATGGCTCATCTGATCATGTCGCTCTAGATTTTAATTGTTGGTGCTTAATCTGGAGCATGAGGTCTCAGTCAAGCACATCAATTGTTGGCGCTTAATCTAGAGCATGAGGTCTCAATCAAATGTAGTTAAGTCTAGATGCAGCAGTTTTCTCCTCTACTAGTCAAGCACCTTCCAAACAATTTTTTAAAACTATTACATGGTTGCGCTCTATCTAAACTAAAGTAAGATGGGAGTTGCTAAACTTTGTATGTTGCCATTCTAGAAACCTGCAGTAGCCTTTACACGATTACTGATTCATTTCAGTCTAATAGTTCAGTCATCAGTTACAAAGATGTAAATAGGCATAAACATTCTACCCACAATACATATAGATGACATCGACTATCAAGTTTGCATTATTGGTTGATAACATGGTATCACTAGCTTCATTCTATACATCTTCTCTGTATAAAGAAGTTTATCCATTGAAGATGATGGCCATTTTACTTATGCGAGCTCTAGATACGTCACTCTTCTGGCTCAATTTGCTTGCTGTCAAGTTTGTAGGCTTTGGGTTTTGTTTAGGCTAGAATAGGTTAGCTTGTACATTTTATAGGTTTTATTTGTTGAGGTAATTATTTGTTTGTTGCTTTCAATTGCTTGCTGTCAGTTCCTGTTTATAGCTTGTTGAGGTAATTATTTGTTTGTTTGTTGCTGTCAGTTGCTGTCAATTGCTTGCTGTCAATTATTTGTTGAGGTAATTATTTGTTTGTTGAGGTACATTTTATAGCTCATGTTGCTGTCAATTGCTTGTTGTCAATTTATTTGTTTTATAGGCTTTGGCTCAATTTTCTTGCTATCAATTGCTTGTTGTCAAGTTTGTAGGCTTGGGTTTTATTTGCTGCTGTCAACTGCTTGGGTTTTATTTGCTGCCGTCAATTGCTTGGGTTTTATCTACTGAGTCACTCAATTGTGGATTGAAGTATTCGTGCTTTAGGGTGCAAAATGAAATATTTAGGTAGATCTTCAGTTTTAAATTTGTGCTTGTGCTTGTGCTGGGAATCTTCAGTTTTAAATGCCATATGGCTATGCTTAAATTGATAACAAAAGTATATATGGTTGTGGCACTTTGATTGGGACTAGATGGATGTGGTTGTGAAATGGTTTGGAAGGAAAAATAGAGTAGTGTTGGTTTTGGTACTATCTGTGTTGGGACAACAGCACCTTGAAATTGTGCTTGTGCTTGTATATGAATCACTTTATTATGTGTGTATGCAGGTTCTTGTATGAAATGAGTCCCAATTTTTACCGGAATGTTGATTAACTTCCGTTTCGGCAGAAATCGGGCACTCCTAGTTTAAGAAATTTAGCAAATGTCATGCCGGATTTTTCCGTGCATTTAACCAATTATTTGTTTTTTATTAGTGCGAAGATGTGTGACAACGACGAGGCTGGATGTTCTAAGTGCATCAGCGCTGAAGGAGAACTCAGACTTCCGAATAAACAATTGACATTCTGGGAGGAGGCCCAGCGGCTAGAAGACGATGAAGAATACCATCCTTCGGAGAGCGAGGATGATGAGATGGAAGACGCGGAGGAAGAAGCCGAAGGAATGGCGGACGATGAAACCACTGATGGCGGCGAGGGCACAGGGAGTGGTAGCAATCCTCCTAAGAAGAAGAAGAAGAAGCCGAAGGACCGGCGCCCAGTAGCTGCCCTGCTGTTACACCGAAGGTGCATTTGCCTGGGTTTAGCTTTATCTTGTATTTCCGCAGGTTGGCGAATGTTTCCGCCAGGTCAGCGAGTAGGTCGCTCTGGCGAGCGGACTTCACCACCACGTCGTCGATGTAGACGTGGATATTGTGGCCAATTTGGCTCGCAAGGCACTCCTGCATGCACCGCTGGTAGGTCGCCCTGGCGTTCTTGAGGCCGAAGGTCATGGCAGTGTAGTAGAAGGCTCCGAATGGCGTGATGAACGTTGTCTTCTCTTCGTCCTCAACGACCATTTTGATCTGGTTGTACCCAGATTACGCGTCGAGGAAGCATAGCGACTCCGAGCCCACGGTGGAATCAATGATTTGGTCGATCCGCGGGAGGACGAATTGCTCCTTCGGGCAGGCGCTGTTTAAGTTTGTGTAATCGATACACATCCTCCAGGTCCCATTTTTCTTCTCGACCAGTACTGGGTTTGCCAGCCACTTGGAGTACTTGATTGGCCGGATGAAGCCTGCTTGACAGGGCCACAGCGACTGCTTGACAGGTTGCACTTTGGGGTCGGCGTTGAGTTTGTGCTCAGCGAGTTCCCTAGGGACCCCAGGCATGTCAGAGGGCTTCCATGCGAAGATTTCCTTGTTCTCACGGAGGAACTCGATGAGCGCACCTTCCTATACTGGGCTCATGCCCGTCCCGATCGTCACCGTCTGGCTGGAGTCGCCTGGGACCAGCTCGACGGTGCGGGTATGCGTCGTTGCCTCGAAGGCTGAGGTGTTGCCGCCCTCCGCGTTGGGATTCTTGAGTATGGTGGGGTCGTCGTTGTTGACCCCGCTCGCGTAGTTGGCGAGCTCGTCGGCGTGGTTGGCCTCTGCCGCGATGACGGCGTCGGCGAGTTCAACTCCTTTGGCCTCGCTCTCGGCGGCCATGTCGGGATCGCCATGGATGGTGATGACGCCGCGCGGTCCGGGGAGCTTCATCGTGTTGTACGCGTAGTGTGGCGCCACCATGAACTTGGCGAACGCCTGGCGCCCCATATGACGCAGTGGTAGGGGCTGTCGAAGGGCACCATCTCGAAGACGATCCGCTCGGTGCGGAAGTTCGCAGGTGTGCCGAAGGTGACTGGAAGCATGACCTTGCCGATCGGGTACGCCTTCCGACCGGGGACGATGCCGTGGAAACAGTGTAGGTCGTCTCGATCATGGACTGCGGGAGCCGCAGTCGTTTGAAGGTTTCCAGGTACAGGATGTTGATTGTGGTTTCCTCCGGGCCTTGGGTTTCCACGGTTGGGATAGGTCGGACGGTTCATAGGGGGTCTATTGGTTCTTGGGGCAAATCCTAGAGATGGGTTGGGTCGATACTTTGGTGTATGGTGGGTTCCTGGTTGATGCATCATGCGACGCTTGCGGTTCTCATTAGCTTGTTCATCTTTCCTTCCATCTGAATGGCGGAATCCACTAAGGCTTCGATATCAGCAAAGGGGATATTGACTAACACTGTCTGAATTTCATCATGCAGACCATTCAGGAATCTCTCCTTCTTCATGGCTTCAGTATCTATCTCATGTGGTGCATACCTAGCCAATGAAAAAAAATTGTCACGATACTCAACTACTGTCATCCTGACTTGCTTCAGTTCCGTGAATTCATCTCTCATCCTCTTGATCAAACCCGGTGGCACATGGGTTCTGCTGAACTTGACTTTGAACTCTTCCCAAGTCATCATCTGACCTCTTGTCATTGCGCGAACGTTGTTCCACCATGCTCTTGCATCTCCGGCTAGGTAGTGGGTGGCAAACATCACTTTCTCGTTAGCTTCCACTCCTGCAACTTCTAGGTTGTTTTCCATGGTTTGTAGCCAATCATTGGCATCGAGGGGCTCTTCAGACTTAGTGAAAATGGGTGGATTGGTGTTCTGGAAATTCTTGAGCTTAGATCCATGGTTGTCCTGATTTCCATGGCCTTGATTATTGTTGGCCATCTGAACTATCTGTTGAAGGGTGCCTAAGTTGGCTTGACGTTCGGCTCTTTCGGCTTCGCGGTCAGAACCAACATTTGCAAGATTTGCAACATCGGATCAGAGGATGAGTTGCTTCCTCCACGAGGCAGCTGAAGATTGAGGTAGATCATGAGAAAAGAGGGAAATTTCTAAGGTTCAGGGTTTTGAAAAGTTTTCAAAGTTTGACTCAGATTTTTTAGAAACTTGCTTTTCATTCATTCATTCATTAATAGCAGACAGTACAAACACACACCACAACAAAGGAAAACATATGGTTTTAAGAACTATTTTGGGAAACTACGATATAGTGGGACCAAATACAACTCATTAACGCTAGTGCTCAAGTGCTACTACTCCTCGGAGTCAATATCCTCATCATCCTCATCATTATCATCATCGATGAAGGAGAAGTCATCCTCATCGGTGAAGAAGTCCATGGCCCGATCCTCTAGAATGTCATCATCGTCACTGAGATAGGAGTAGGGGTATCCATGAAGGTCTTCCCCTGCATTCTCCCTCTCCTCCAACTGCATATCTCTCTCGTGGATGGTCTCCTTCAAACTCGTGATCCGGTGGCGAAGACGAGCAATGATGCGCTCCTTCTTGTCGAGCTTACGGCGACGAGACTGGCGATCCTTCACTAGCATGGCAATGGTCTGACCGTTCTTGGCGGCGATGGCGTAATTGTGGTTGGCGTAGGAGCGGGCATTATCTAACTCCTTATGACGGTCATACATCATGAAGCTGAGGTGGTCCAATTATCTCTTCAGCTCATGGTGGTATGGGGCCTCCAGTGGCTGTCCCATAACATCACGCCTTGGGTAAAACTCAAAGCGGGTACCCTTGATCTGATTGATACTCTGCCCACACAGACGAGAAAGAGCTTCCTGCATGGCCCTGGCAAGTCCATCGAGCCAGTTGTTCTCTCTCAAGGTGAACTGAATTCCAGTGGGGGCTTCAATCTTTCCCCGGAGACTTGCAACAACTAGCCACTACAAATCATCTCCTTCCTGATCATTGAGCTGAGCTCCAAAGAACTCGGGGTGCGGATGCTCCAGCATCTCTGCCAGCTGGTCCAAGTCACGCTCAAAGATGAGGTCTCCTCCATTCCCCAACTGATAAAACTTGTTGTACTTCGCGTCCATCTATTAGAATATAGGATGATTAATTTAGTAGAGTGATCAAGTGTGTCAAATTTTTAAGTATGTTTTCAAGAATTTTTGAGGAACATGAATTTTCATGAAAGAATCCAAGTGATAATAATGAGAATAAGTTTTCATAAATACTCACTTCCTTTGTTTTGAAACTAAGTTTTTGATTCGAACGTCCATTCTAAACTAGAGTATCCTATGGTCAGGATGGCTCCGATACCAACTTGTCAACACCCTAATTTTTAATCACATGTGCATGTTATGCCATACATCGCAATCCCAGGATTACCATTTTTGCGAGACATAACATATTGGATATCACACTACATCATCCATTACAAACCATACGTAAGGTCTTACACAAGTAAGGATCTCATGATCCAGTCTTAATACAATTAAAGCAGCGGAAGAACATAATAATAACGATAGCATGGGCGAAACTCCATCTTCATGGTCACAGGCAATGCTAACGATTGGAGATGATCCTAGTTGTCGTAGCTTTCCTACTATCCGTCTTCCTGATACTCCTCTTCATAGTCTGGTCACGGGAATAGCCAGGGACAAAGCCATGAGTACTCTTTAAGTACTCGCAAACTAATACTAACAAGTGAAGTGGTTTTTGAGTAGGATACTAAACTCTAGGGTTGTTTTGCAAAAAGCCAGGTTTACCTTAACTAAGTTCAGAAGCAAAGAAAGCTAATTGAAAGTTTTATAACACCTAAGTGCGAACTTGATTTCATCTCACAACTCTGTTGTGGTCAAGTCAAAGTCATAAATCATTTCATAAGTCATTTTGGAAACATGTGACGACGGAACAGTATGGCCACTCCAACTGTCCATAACCGCGGACGTGGCTATTCGAATAGTTTGACACTCTGTAGATGTGGCACTACTATGAAAATGGCTATAGGTAATCAGCACATCCGTGGCTCACATGGTTGAAGTGCCCCACGGCTAAAACAGGCGTGGCTCACCTATGGGCAGTGCCCTAGTAGTAACTAGAACAACCGTGGCGCACATGACTATAGTGCGCCACAGATATGTGTGGGCCAGGGCCCTGTTGGCCGCACGCCAAACATCTGTAGCGCACATAGGGTAGGTGCGCTACGGTTGTTTGTGTCAACCGTGGCGCACGTGGAGGGGGTGCGCTACGCCTAAGCGCATGCCCCCCTCTGCTGTGAAACGGCCAGACACATCCGTGGCGCACTATGGCATGTGCGCCACGGATGTTACTCCTCCCTGTGGCGCACTAGGGTAGACACTACTAAAGAAAAGGCTATAGGAGACATGCTTATGCGAGGCACATTTAGCCATATGCGCCTCCTATAAAAATAGGCGAGGCGCACTTTGCGATATGCGCCTCTAGTATAAAAATAGGCGAGGCGCATATGATAAGAATGCGCCTCCTATAATCCCTGTACGGACGGAATCTAGCAACCCCATATTATGCGAGGCGCATTCTAGTAATATGCGCCTCCTATATATCAGATAGGCGAGGCGCATATGGACAGAATGCGCCTCGCATATTCTGTGTGGGCCCGCGTGTTGGTAGGTGCACGAATATGCGAGGCGCATATGGCTATATGCGCCTCCTATATTTGATAATATGCGAGGCACATATGGTCATATGCGCCTCAAGTAACTCCTGCGGGCCCGGGCGGTGGTAGGTGGCCGCATATGCGAGGCGCATATTGCTATATGCGCCTCCTATAGTTTAAATTATAGGAGGCGCATATTGTGCAATATGCGCCTCGCATAACCTCGCGCCACTTTTTTCCCCTCCGGCACCGCAACCGCAAGTATTTCCCACGCACAAACCACACGGCCGTCTCGGTCTCGCTCACCCCCGCCTCCGCTCTCTGTCCTCCGCTCCTCCGCCCACCGCCCTCGAGGTGAGAGCTCGCTGGCATCTTCCGCCTCTACCATTCCGCCTTCCCATTGCTGCTCCATATCCTGCTTAGTTACCTGCTTTGGGTTCTCTCCTTGCGCGTGCAGATGGGATCCTCCGGCTACGGCTCCCCCTACGGCCCCTATCTCGACCCGGAGCGCATCTTCGCGCTCATCGTCGGACGCCGGCCGCAGGACCTCTTCGAGTACTTGGAATCCAGGCGCTCCAGGCGCCGCGTCCAGGGCCAACTAGCCTGAGACGTCTGGTCTACTTCGCAGGGATGGCGCTCCAGGCACCGCGTCTGATGTGAGGTTTCTGGTGCCATATCGCGCTTAATGGGCCCAGTTCTTGCAGCGATTCTGGTCTTTCCTGCTCCGATTCTTGCAATGGTTCTTCTATTACTTTCTCCAGGGAGCTAATTCGTCCAGTTCTTGCGGTGGTTTATTCTTCCCCCCCTTCTCGGGCTAGTTGGCTGTCATGCCCACAAGGTGTTTGACATCGGGTTTGGTCGTCAACGACGTCCGCAACCATTCTGTAGCCATGGTCTCGTGCTTGGGTAGCACAAAAGCAGCGGTCCTCAGACCGCCGGAGCTCTCACTTGACAAGACGATGAAGTCATGCATCAACATCAAGTTCAACCCGGCGTTGGGTTGTCGCCAAACCATTGGGGGCATCGACCATGCTTCCATGGCCCTGAGCACTGGGCTTATCTCTACGGACGTCATTGATCCTTCGGAGACCTTACCTATCTGTCAGCTGCAGCCATTCGCTGTCCTTGATCCTGAGAAGCCAACACTCACCATGTGCTCGACAAACCGCATGGATGATGATGCTAGCAGGGCGATTTCTATGGTTTCTCGGGGTGTGTCTCGGACAACCAACATGTTGTGCGTCTTCACCCACTCCAGTCCCACCATGTTGTCCGTGGCGGTTCAAGTGTGTGACGACACCAAGGATGTTGCTGTAGACATGTGGTTCAAGGAAGTGTTGCAGCGCGGTAATGTCGAGTGGAAACCATGGCCTCCAGATATGCATGTGTGGGTCAGCCACAAGAAGCCCATATGCAGGCCACGGCCTTGGCCGTTGTTTGCCAGCAATCAGCTGAAAGGTATGCATATGACCTTGGACATGCTACCATGGCAAAGAACATATTTACTGCTACCAACTGAATCTCTGGCTATGCTGAAATATCTCAGTACTGAGGGAACGCACATAATTGATATATGGTGGAGTCCGGCCAGACATTTGGAACATTGGAATATTCATGATATTGTTCTTGGTACAGTAACAGTCAGCGTCCTAGGTCATAGTATCAAAAAGATGATGGCTGGAGTGTCCAGACGCCAAAGCTTAATTCAGTTTACGTTCAAGCCATCAACTCTGCTAGTGATTACTCTGCCAACTATATCCTTATTCCATGTGGAACACCTCTTAGCTATGAGGTTAAGTTGTGATTTGGATCCTAGAGGTTCAAGGTACGCATGTTGGGTACTGAATAACAAAAATTATGGTAGAACCATCATGATTTGTTTCATGATTTGGTCTTTCTTCGAAATGCCGATGATTATAACCTGATTTCTTACATCTTGTTGCACCCATATATATATGCATGATTCTATCTTGTGAACTGCTATTGCTTTCCACTAACACAACTTCTCGGGCAACAACTACCTAGGCTACTAGAGTAGAGAGGTGGCGGAAGAGAAGTGGAGGAGGCACAGAAGGAAGAAGTGGAGGAACTTCCTCCTGATCACCACCTTGTTTCTCTTCATGGTAGGTTATGTGCTCTACTTCATCTAGCTAGAGCTCCATCGTCGAAGTTGTAATGTGGTTGTGAACTTGTAATAGGAGGTGTAATGTGATTGTGAACTTGTACTCGGAGGTGTGATGTGAACTTGTGAACACAAACACTTGATGTATGAACTTGTATGTCATGATTGATGTGTAATGTATTTTATTCATGTTGGTTCTATTATGCTTTGGCAAATTGCAAGTTTCTGAAAAATTATGTGCTCTTTATACTGTATTCTGGACTATATTGTATATTTGAATATCTGTATATTATTATTTATAGTGGTCTGTAAAACTTGAATTTCGAAAATATTACCGGAGGCGCATATAGGATACTATAGGAAGCGCATATACTATAAATATCCGAGGCGCATTGTAAAACATATGCGAGGCGCATATGATATGCGCCTCCTATAATTCACATATGCGAGGCGCATATCAATATGCGCCTCGCATAATAATATGCGAGGCGCATATCGATATGCCCCTCGCATATGTGAAGTATAGGAGGCGCATATCATATGCGCCTCGCATAAGAAATACCCGAGGCTTGAAGCTAGAGGCGCATGTGATATGCGCCTCGGATAAGCTTTTAGGTGCGCCTCGCATAGGCTTTTCTCTAGTAGTGAGAGTGCACCACGGATGTGTCGATTTTTTTTTGACAGCACTTTATGTGCACATGTGTGACCACATCCACCACCCCACACTTCACTTTCCCCTTCTTCTTCCTCCTTAGATATAGTCGGGATCTTCTCCTTCCCACCTCAATTTCTCCACCCATTCACCATTTTTAGCATGTAAAACTTGCCTTGGATGTTACATAAGTAATAGAGGAAGCTCTCCGGTCTCTCATCTCCTTCTCCGGTCTCGCGCGCACCTCTTCTTTCCATCTTTTTCGCGATCGATATCTCATCTCGGTAAGTTGTCCATGTAAGGATGTGTTCATGTGTATATGGTATGCTCATATGTATGTAGATGATCGATGCTCATGATGTGTGTATGGAGAGGATCGATGGTCATATGTGTGTGTATATGGATGTCGTGGGAATTGTCATGGCAGATGCTGCAATCGGCAGCGAGTAGTAGAACAAGGGGCAAGGGCGGCCAGCCATCTGCGGTGCGAGATGAGGGCAAAGACACAGGGTTTTACCCAGGTTCGGCCCCCCGGAGGGTAAAGACCTACTCCTGCTAGATTGTATTATGAAGGTGGTACAATGGGCTAGCTCGGCGGCGAGTCGCTTGGGTGTATGATGGAACGTATCTCTACTCGCCCCACAGGAAGGTTTATATAGGCTCACCTCCCCTAGGGTTTACATATCTCAACCGATTCAGTTAAAGCTTCGGTACTCGTTTAACCTAATCCGACTGGGCCTATCTACTCGCATGGGCCTTCAGCTTCCAGTCACTTGGATCCACGCTGGACCTTGATCCAGTCGCCGTCCTGCAGTCCCACTCGCCAGGTCTTGGGCCAGTCGGAAATGTCCTGCTGGGTATACCCCGGTAGCCACATCCCTATCAGTAGTCCCCGAGGCCGTCTTCGATTTGGCGTAGGTGGCTGCTGGTAGTCGGAGCATATGGCTGCTGAGTAGACATCCAGTCGAATCGGCGGCGGGCTCCTGTATAATGGAAAATCTAATCATACTGCTCGCGGCTTTGGCAAGTCGAGTCGGCGAAACACTGTCATAGTGAACGGGTCGGCGAGCCGAGTGGCTGAAGTTGGACCGTTAAACATGGTCAAACTAGCCGTTGGGGTAATCCAACGGTAACTTTTGGCGTAATCATCGCGCGGTAACGGTTCCCTGATTTGGCGGGTAACGTCCGCTATATAAGGGGAATGGCAGGCGACCGGGGAACCACCTTCTCACCATTTCCTCCGACTGCGCGCATTTTCGCCTCTCTTCGCATCGCGACCCAGCCGACCAGAAATCCCCCGACCCCCAGCAAATCTCTCCGCCATGGCTCTCTCCACCGAGCCTTGGGGTAGATCTAAGTGCACGAGGGCGCAACTGGCTTCCTTCGGGGAGGCCGGGATCTTGCGAGCCGGCTGCTGGCGCATCCCTGCGGCCGGAGAGACGACCCCGAATCCGCGAGAGAGGGAATTCATCTGCTTCACCAACCATCTTGAACGGGGGCTAGGGTTCCCCACGTCCCTGTTCTTCCGGCGCTTCTGCGCCTACTACGGGATCCAGCCATCGGATCTGGGTCCCCACGGCATCGAGTAGCTCGCCATCTTTGTGGCGTTCTGCGAGTGCTATTTGGGCTGCCGGCCCTACTTCCCTCTGTGGCAAGATCTGTTCCATGGACGGATCAGCCGCGAGGAAGCGGGCGGCCCAATGCTAGCCGCGGGCTGCCTAACCTTCCAGCTGAAGTCGAAGGCTTCATTCTTCGACCTGATGCTGCCTGCCAAGGCCGCGAGCGACTGGAAGAAATCGTGGTTCTACGTAGCCGAGGCGACCCCGGAGGGCGAGACGGCGATTCCGCGGTACTCCGCCAACCGGTCCGAGCCGCGCCATCTCCAAGTCAGCAAGCGCCCCAACAACCAGCGGATGGTCGTTGACGAGATGCTCCAGACCATCCGCGGTCTAAAGAAGAAGGGCCTCCAGACGATCAACCTATACAACTGCTGGCTCGGGCGGCGGCTCATCCCTCTGGCTCGATGCGACCATTATATGTACCAGTACACGGGCCGGGAAGACTCGACGAAGGCCTGCCTCAACGAGTGGAAGCTGGAGGACTACATCCCAACACTGAAGAAAATCACCCAGGCGGTGTACCTGGACGCACAGGCTGGGGTCGCCCCCTATACCGCAAAGCGTCCAGCCCCAACGGTAATCACCATGCTTCATTCGCAGTTGCAGGTTTTTGCAGTCGCGGTAATTCTGATTTCCTGCATTCGCTGTTCCAAGTGGTCTCTTTTTCGTTCCAGGAGTGAGTGCCATTCTTTGTCCTCGCCTTCGCAAGTGAGCCTTCGCGTCTCGCCAAGGAACTCCTGCAGCGGCTTCGCCTCGCAAGGAAGCTCCTGCCGAAGATATCCCAGAGGCTCCGGCTGCGGCCTCAACAACGAAGAAGCCGTCCGTGTCTTGGGCACGCGACGTCCTGGAGATGGGGCTCAGTCGCCAACTGGGCCCTGAAGTGGAGAAACCGCCGGCCTCCGTACGGGGCTACGCTTTATTCCAGTCGCCAAGTGAGTACCCTCGCCCTCCTTTGTCTTTCATAATTGCTTGAATTATTTTTGCTTATACGATTGATGTACAGGACCGGAGTGAAGAGAATGGGCCACCCGACCATGGCTAAGGTGCCACCCGTCGCCGGCGAGGAGGATCCTTCCCGTAAGAGGAAGGCGGACGATGTCGTCGTCCCTACAGACGGCAGCAAGAAGGCCAAGGGTGACGACGTCGTCACGATCTCTGACGACACGATGGTCGCGCCGATTGAGCCCGCAACAGAGGCAACCGCGTCGACGAAGGAGGGCGCACCCTCGCCTGGAACGGCTGAGCCGACCTCCCTCGGGGCGGGTGCCTCCATCACGACATTCCCACGCTTCATGGCAAAAGAGGCCACGGCGAGTGGGACTTCGCCATCGAGCCGTGCACATGGGGTCGCCGATGCGGAAATCGACCAGCGTCGTGGGTACACGCCAGCTCTCCTCGCGTCTGTGGACGCGATACAACTCCATAGCATGCTTGGCGCAGCTATCCAGGTATGTCTAGTCCCCGAGGATCAGGTCGGTGTTTTGCAGCGGTCTGATCCTTTAAGTGCCTTGTTATTGTTTTTCGCGTCCAGTCCCTGAGTGCGCACTCGTTGAATTTCAACGGGTGGGCGCTTAGAATTTCTCGAGTTCCAGTCCCCGAGTGCGCACTCGCTGAATTTCAGCGGGTGGGCACTTAGGATTTTTCGCATCCAGTCCCCGAGTGTGCACTCGCTGAATTTCAGCGGGTGGGCACTTAGGAATTTTCGCATCCAGTCCCCGAGTGCGCACTCGCTGTATTTCAGCGGGTTGGCACTTTGGATTTTCTTGAGTTAATTGGTTGGATGATGTGCAGGGTCTGCAACGTGAATCAGCTGACCGATTGGCAGCGAAGCACCGCGCGGAGAAGGAACTAGCCACCGTCCAGGAAGCAAATAAGGGGCTTCAGGCGGTTGCCCGAAGGCGGAGGAAGCTCGCCAGGGACTTGTCCCCGCGGGTGAATTGGCAGCGGCGCAATCAGCTTTGAGTTCAGCTGAACAGCGGATCGCCAACCTCGAGCGCGAGCTGCGGGAGGCGAAGGAAAGGCCGCCATTTCAGCCGCCGAAGAGGATCGCAAAGTGTCGGACGCCCTTGTTGCTGGGCTTCAGGACGACCATACTTCGCTTCAACGCTTCATCACGGATCTCGCCCGCCCGTTGATTGGTAAGTGCATCTGCCTCTGCTAGTAGGTGTGCCTGTTGTGGTGTTCGTCGTATTCATTATTGTCTTCTACTCGCAGGTCGCATCATCGACAGTGCGGAAGAGGCAAGCTCGTTCGATGCGCGGCAGTGTGTAGCCATGCTTGTCGACTCGGCGACGTTGTCGGCGAAGTGCATCCGAGCCTATCTCCAAGAGATATCGCCCACGGAAGTGATTCCCAGTGACCTCGTTGAGGTGTGGGAGTATTTGGAGAAGGCGCCTGCGGTCGTTGAGTTCATGGCGCGGTCAGCGTTTCGGCGCGGGGCGGCGACGGCACTTAGTCTTGGACTTGCCCACTTCCCCGAGGACTTCGACCTCGACGATGTGACGAGTGGCTACCCGTCGTCGACTGGCGCGGTGGATCTTTCCGAGGTCCTCAAGTTGCAGTTTCGCGCCGCAACGTACTCGGAGCGCGTCTGGGAAATGGGCGACCTCCTTCCGTACCAGGAGACGGTCGTCATGCCGAACGACCCCGAGCCGCCGCACCGTGACTTCAAGGTCGAGCAGCCTTTCCGCGCGGCGATTGCGGGTGAACTGACGACGTACCCGTCGAATCCGCCGTTCATCCGCAATCGGGGTGTTGACGAGTCGTCGTCGAAGCCTGCGGAATAGGATAGTTTGCCCTGGGGCGTTAGGTAGCAGGTCTGCCATAGGGGCATATTTTGTAACATGAGACAATGCAACATGCTATCGAATGAGACATCGTGTCTATTTTGGTATTTGTCATGTGTTTGTGATTGAGGTTTTGAACGAGTCCCCGAGCGCGTCCGCCCTTTTGTGGGGTTTACCTCGTATGTGATATGTTTGTTGTTTTTGTGTTTTGTTACTGTGGTCGACTCGCCCGGACTCGGAGAGCCAGTCGCTAGGCGACTCCCTTGAGCGCTCTGTACTTCGCCGTTTTCCCTTGCGCGAACGAGGTCGGGTGGCCGAGTCCCCGAGCGTGGTACTTGGTTGTTCCAGGCGCGACTCGAGGTTGGGTGAGGACTTAGCGCGTTAGTTTGAGCGCGTCACTCATGCCTGGCCCGTGGGGTCAGTCGCGTGGCGAGTCCTGGGCATGCTCTCTTACTTGGATTTTTCCCGAGCCACTCGCGATGAACTGGTAGTCAGTCCCCGAGCGTGGTACTTATCCGTTCAAGTCGCTATGCCGAGGATGCGGAGGACCGTGGTCGCTGTATGAAGCGAAGGCAATTGTCTTGGCTCGTAAAGCCAGTCGGGCGAGGCGACTCCAATGGGGCTCCGGGTAGGCGTTTTTCGTGGACGATGCAAGACCTGAAGTTACTCAGTGCTCTTGCATCGCATTACTTAGCCGTGTCGATCGCTGTACCAAAGGTTGACTTCTGCGGTTAGCTTGACGCTGTTATTACGAGTGCGAGTGGCACAAGACATGGAGAGTAAGCGCAATTTGCGGTAACCAATTCTTTTTATTTCACAGCGACTGGAGAGTACATATGTGGGGTTCTAGGGATAGAACTTCCGTAGGAGGTTTACATTCCATGGTCGCTTGACGTCGAGTTCGCCGTCCCCGCGGACGTCGATGAGGTAGTAGGCGTCGTTACCAAGTACTCGCCCGATGGCGAATGGTCCCTCCCACGGAGGGGAGAGCTTGTGCATGCCTTTCTTGTCCTGGATGAGGCGCAACACCAGGTCGCCTTCCTGAAAGGTGCGAGTCCTCACCCGCCAGCTGTGGTAGCGGCGGAGTCCCTGCTGGTAGATGGCGGTGCGAGACCGAGCAAGGTCACGCGCCTCGTCGAGCTGATCGACTCCGTCTTGGCGGGCGAGTTCGTTTGCAGCCTCCGTGTAGTGGACGACCCGTGGCGAGTCGTGCTCGAGATCGGTGGGCATGACTGCCTCGGCGCCGTACACCATGAAGAAGGGGGTGAATCCTGTCGACCTGTTGACCGAGGTGCGGATGCCCCAGATGACGGAGGGTAACTCCTCGACCCAGCACCCGGCGGTGCGCTCGAGTGGTACTTGGAGTCGCGGCTTCAGGCCGTGGAGGATGCTTTGGTTGGCCCGTTCTGCTTGGCCGTTGGACTCCGGGTGGGCGACCGATGCGAGGTCGAGCCGGATGTGGTGCTCTTCGCAGAATTCGGCCATGGCTCCTTTGGCGAAGTTGGTGCCGTTGTCCGTGATGATGCTATTTGGGAACCCGTAGCGATATATGATCTCGCATAGGAATTTGATGGCGGTCTTCCCGTCGCATTTCCGGACTGGCTTGGCCTCCACCCACTTTGTGAATTTTCGACCGCGACCAGCAGGTGGGTGTAGCCGGAGGGGGCTTTCTTGAAAGGGCCTACCATATCCATGCCCCACACAGCGAATGGCCAGGTGATGGGGATTGTTTTGAGCACTGAGCTCGGCACGTGCGTCTGGTTGGCGTACTTCTGACACCCGGCGCACCGCTGGACAATGTCGACAGCGTCGGCGTGTGCGGTGGGACAGTAGAAGCCATGTCGCATAGCCTTGGCGACCAGAGAGCGGGCGCCGGCGTGGTGGCCGTAGTCACCGGAGTGGATATCGTGTAGGATCTTGCGTCCTTCGGCTGGTTGGACGTAGCGTTGGAACACGCCGGTGACACTGCGCTTGTGGAGCTCGCCGTCGATGATGGTGTAGGACTTGCATCGACGAGCGATCATCCGAGCGTCCGTCTCGTCTGCCGGCAGGGTGCCGGCTTCCAGGTAGGCGATGTAGGGCTTGGTCTAGTCGTCTGGCTCGTTGACGAGTGCGACCAGGGCTGCCCGTGGTTGGAGCGGGACTCCGATGTCGATCTCCCTCGGGGGAGAGACTGATGGCTTGGTGATCGTGTCGAGGAAGACGCCGGCGGGTGGTGCAAGTCGAGCCGACCCGATGCGAGAGTGCGTCGGCCTCCTCATTCTTCCGCCTGTCGATCCACTCGACGGAGTAGCCTGTGAAGTGTCCGCCCAATTTGTCCACTGCTTGGCGGTACGCCTCCATGGTGGGGAGACGGCGTCGCAGGTGCCAGCGACTTGCCCCGCGACGAGGTCGGAATCTCCGTAGCAGCGTAGGCGGTTGACATTCATCTCCTTGGCAGCTCGCATGCCGTGGAGTAGGGCCTCGTACTCGGCCATGTTGTTGGTGCAGGGTGTGAAGTCGAGGCAGAGGATGTAGCGGAGCTTGTCGCCCTTTGGTGAGGTTAGCACGATCCCTGCGCCTGCGCCGTCCGCGTTCTTGGAGCCGTCGAAGTGCAGGCTCCAGTAATGGAGGTATGGCAGCTTCTCTGGCTGCTGGGCCTCTTCCCAGTCGGCGATGAAGTCCGCTAGGGCCTGCGACTTGATCGCTTTTCGTGGCTCGTATTTGATGTTGTGGACGCCGATCTCGACGGCCCACTTGGCGACCCGCCCGGTCGCCTCGCGGTTGCGGATGATGTCTTGCAGTGGTGCTGAGGATACGAGCGTGATCGGGTGTTCCTGGAAGTAGTTCGGCAGGCGCCGCTGGGCTCGGAACACCGCATTACCAGCTTTTGGTACTGGGGGTACCGCTGGCGCGACTCGGTGAGGACCTCGCTGATGTAGTACATCGGTCGCTGTACTGGGCGCTCCTTTCCTTCCTCCGGTCGCTCGACGACCATCACGGCGCTGACGACGCGCTCGGAAGCCGCGACGTAAACCATCATGGGTTCTTTGTCGGCGGGGGCGGCGAGTAGCGGTGCGGCGAGTAGCACCTTTTTGAGATCGCGGAGCGCGTCGTCCGCCTCCTTGTCCCACTGGAAGGTGGGGTTCTTGCGCATCAGGCGGTATAGGGGCATCGCCTTTTCGCCCAGGCGGGGGATGAAGCGACTGAGAGTCGCTACTCGCCCGACCAGTTTCTGGACGTCGCGCAGGCACTCGGGTTTGCCGAGCCGGGCGATCGTGTCGATCTTCATGGGGTTCGCCTCAATCCCTCGTTTGGAGACGACGTACCCCAGTAGTTGTCCTGCAGGTACACCGAAGGTGCATTTGCCTGGGTTGAGCTTTATCTTGTATTTTCGCAAGTTGGCGAATGTTTCCGCCAGGTCGGCGAGTAGGTCGCTCTGGCGAGCGGACTTTATGACCACGTCGTCGATGTAGACGTGGATGTTGCGGCCAATTTGGCTCGCGAGGCATTCTTGCATGCACCGCTGGTAGGTCGCCCCGGCGTTCTTGAGGCCGAAGGTCATGGCGGTGTAGCAGAAGGCTCCGAATGGCGTGATGAACGCCGTCTTCTCCTCGTCCTCGACAGCCATTTTGATCTGGTTGTACCCAGAGTAGGCGTCGAGGAAACATAGCGACTCCGAGCCCGCGGTGGAATCGATTATCTGGTCGATCCGCGGGAGGACGAACTGCTCCTTTGGGAAGGCGCTGTTCAGGTTTGTGTAGTCGATACACATCCTCCAGGTCCCGTTTTTCTTATCGACCAGGACTGGGTTTGCCAACCACTTGGAGTATTTGATTGGCCGGATGAAGCCTGCAGCGAGTAGACGCTGCACCTCCTCGGCGATTGCTCGGCGGCGCTCTTCATTGAAGGGCCGCAGCGACTGCTTGACAGGTCGCACTTTGGGGTCGGCGTTTAGCTTGTGCTCAGCGAGCTCCCTGGGGACACCGGGCATGTCAGAGGGCTTCCATGCGAAGATGTCCCTGTTCTCACAGAGGAACTCGATGAGAGCGCCTTCCTATGCTGGGCTCATGCCCGTCCCGATCGTCACCGTCTGGCTGGAGTCGCCTGGGACCAGCTCGACGGTGCGGGTGTGCGTCGTCGCCTCGAAGGTTGAGGTGTTTGCGCCCTCCGAGTTGGGCTTCTTGAGTATGGTGGGGTCGTCGTTGTTGACCCCGCTCGAGTACTTGGCGAGCTCATCGGCGTGGTTGGTCTCCGCCGTGATGACGGCGTCGGCGAGTTCGGCTCCTTTGGCCTCGCACTCGGCGGCCATGTCGGGGTCGCCGTTGATGGTGATGACGCCGCACGGTCCGGGGAGCTTCATTGCGTTGTACGCGTAGTGGGGCGCTGCCATGAACTTGGCGAACGCCTGGCGCCCCAGGACGCAATGGTAGGGGCTGTCGAAGGGCACGAGCTCGAAGACGATCCGCTCGGTGCGGAAGTTTGATGGTGTGCCGAAGGTGACTGGCAGCGTGACCTTACGATCGGGTACGCCTTCCGACCGGGGACGATGCCGTGGAACGTGGTGTGGGTCGTCTCGATCATCGACTGCGGGAGCCGCAGCCGCCTGAAGGTGTCCAGGTACAGGATGTTGATGGAGCTGCCGCCGTCCATCAATGTCTTGGGGAGCCAGTAGTCGCCGACCTTAGGCTTGACCACCAGGGCGTCTCGACCTGGGTACTCGATGCGTGGCGAGTGGTCTTTTGACTCCAGGTGATGGGCTGCTCCGACCAGTTGAGGAACTGGGGAACGTCCACCTGGGCCACCGCGTTGACGGCGACGGCGCGGGCGATGACCTTCTTCTCGCGCTTCGTGTTGAAGCCCGTGAAGGTATGGAGCGAGCCGGCCACTTTGCCGAATTTTCCGCCGTTTGGCGGGTCGTTGTCGGGGTCCTCCCGTGCTCGCCGTGCCTTCTCTATCTCCCTGAGGGTGTGGCAGTCGGCGGTGGTGTGCGTTGCGGGCTTCCCTTCCCTGCTATGAAACGCACATGGTTGGTTAAGGAGGGCCGCGGGGTCGAACCTTGGCTTGGCCTTGTAGTTGCCGTCGTCGCGGCGTTGTCCTCCGTCGCGGCGGAAGCTCTTGGGCTCGCGTTGCGCGTGTCCGGCGTTGGCGACGAAGTCGACTCGCCCGTCACTGCGGCGCTTTCCGGTGAGGCGAGTGTTGCTGTAGCGTAGGTCGGACCGTCGTCCGCTGTCGTTGCCGCTCGTGCGGCGTTGACCTCCTGACTCGTCGTCAGTTTCCTGGTTTGGATCTTCCTCCGCGTACCGTTTGGCGATCTCGAGGAGGTCGGGGATGTTGTCGAGTGTGCGGAAGTGTTGCTTGAGCATGGCGACCAGGGGCTCGTAGCGGCACGAGGTCTTGAAGCAATGGATCGCGGTGTCCGGGTGGATGCCGACCGCGTTGTACCAGAGTTCTTGCCACCGTTGGACCCAGTTGCGGGTCGACTCGCGGGGTCCCTGGACGCATCGCTCCAGGTCCTCGATGGTCGTGGCGCGGGTGTAGGAACACTTCGAAGTGCCTGACGAAGGCGTCACGCATCTCCTCCCAGGAATCGATACTGTCCTGAGGGAGGGTGTTGATCTACTGCCTGCACGTCCCCTCCATCATCAGGGAGGTAACGGGCGGCTAGTAGGTCGGTGTGGCCTGCGATCCCCATTTCCATGGGTTATGTGTCGAGCCAGACGGCGGGGTCGTACGAGGGGTCGTACTTTTCTATCTCCTTCGGCGCCTTGAAGTTTGGCGGGTACTTCTCGCCTCGGATCATTGGTCTGAAGCACTTGGGGCCGAGTCGACTTAGCGACCCCATGGGCTCGCCGTCGCGGCGATTGGTTAGGGTGTATCGCAGGTCGTCGGGCTGGCGTGCGCGCCAGCTTTGGTTGTTGATGATGTGGGTGCGGGCGTCGATAGGTTGCCCGTTGGCGGCGACGAAGTTGGTCGCTGGCCTGGGGTCGTTGGTGGAGAGTGCCGCGTTCGCGGGTCGGTGTTGGAGCTGCAGTGGCTCCGGTGGCGGGCAGTTGAGGGTGTTTGCCGCCGCTGGGAGGCCGCTTGAGGCCACCCTACTTCCCAACGAACGCGAGTATACTCGACCCTTCGAGTCGGCGCCCGAGTTTTGCTGCTCGACGGCCTTTGCGAGCAGGGCCCTGACGTACTGAATCTGTAGGGCGCCGTCGCCGTGGCCGTGATGTTGTCGGCTGCTGCTCGGCCTACCACGAGGTTGTCCATCGGGGTGGAGAACAGTGGGAGGCCGTTTGCGTCTCTCTCCCGTGAGGAGACTACTATCCGCGGCTGGTCCCTAGGGGATGTGCGGTTGGGTGGAGGTGGGGCGCCCATCGCCGTTGATCCTGGCGGGGGGGCGGGCGCTTCCTCCTGGTGGCGTGTTCTCACAGATTGCACGCTCGGCCACGCGGGCCGGGTCGTTTTCGTCGTCGAAGTTCAGGGCGCGCCCCTGAACGGTGGGGTTCAGGCGCGACCTCATCCGCTGCTGGTGGTAGCGCGATAGTTCTTGCGCCGTCACCTACTCGAGGAGAAATTTTTCGCGCTCGGCTTGTTCCTTGCGCACCGCCTCCGCCAGTTTCAGGCGGAGTTCCTCGACCTCCGTTGTCGTGGCGTTAGGAGGGATTGGGGTGGAGAATGGATCCTCCGGTGGATCGGTGCCGGTCGCCATGTAGGTCGCGGCGTGGCGACCGGTTCCGTCGCGGAGGTCGGCGGAGTTCTCCGACCCGGAGTCGAATTCGAAGATCCTAAGGATGGAGGGGTCCTCGAAGTCCCCCGTTGGAGACTTGGGTGATGGAGCCCGCGGGTGAAGCCGCGGTGATGGACCCGGCGAGTGATGCCGGGGTCACCGAGTCGGCGTCGTCGTTGAGGGCCGCGTCTTCTGCGGCCGCTGAGTTTTCGGCCACGTCGCTGTGGGCTGAATTGTACTCGGAGGCGAGGCGATGGATCGTGCGGATCTGGCTCTCAGAGAGCCGATCGCGTGGCGGCGACTCGCGGATGCGAGCCGAATCCTCCGAGACGATGACGTCGGTGAGGCCGACGAAGAGGCTGATCGTGCCGACCGGCAGGATCACGCTGTGCGTGACGGGTCGCGCCGCCGGGACGTAGCTGCTCGGCAAGATTTTGAGCATCTCGCCGATCACTATCATGCGGCCGGTGGCGACCGTCTCGTTGATGGGCAGATTGGATCTCGCCGCAGAACACCGGCCAGACCGGCCAGGCCCCACTGTGGGCGCCACTGTCGTGGGAATTTTCACGGCAGATGCTGCAATCGGCAGCGAGTAGTAGAACGAGGGGCAAGGGCGGCCAGCCATCTGCGGTGCGAGATGAGGGCAAAGACACAGGGTTTTACCCAGGTTCGGCCCCCCGGAGGGTAAACACCTACTCCTGCTTGATTGTATTATGAAGGTGGTACAATGGGCGAGCTCGGCGAGTCGCTTGGGTGTATGATGGAACATATCTCTACTCGCCCCACAGGAAGGTTTATATAGGCTCACCTCCCCTAGGGTTTACATATCTCAACCGATTCAGTTAAAGCTTCGGTACTCGTTTAACCTAATCCGACATGGCCTATCTACTCGCATGGGCCTTCAGCTTCCAGTCGCTTGGATCCACGCCGGGCCTTGATCCAGTCGCCGTCCTGCAGGCCCACTCGCCAGGACTTGGGCCAGTCAGAAACGTCCTGCTGGGTATACCCCGGTAGGCACATTCCCATCAGTGATATATGGTATGCTCATATGTATGTAGATGATCGATGCTCATGATATGTGTATGGAGAGGATCGATGGTCATATGTGTGTGTATATGGAGAGTATCGATGATGCTCATGCATGTGTGTATGGAGAGGATAATGATATGTTCATGTGTGTATGGATCGGTCTCTCTCTCTTGTGTTTGTATGTGAACGAGTTGCCATTTGTTTTGCCAAAATGTTGATTCATTTCCATTTTGGCAAGACTTTGGCATTTCGCAAAGGTCCTAATTTTAGGATAGATCATGCCGAAAATTTCTATCGACCATTGCATGCATGCATTCATTATGTGGTTCTAATAGACTTCTAATTGTACCGTGTACACCGTGCAGGCAAAAATGGTCGGCAAGAATGAGCGAAGGCATTGTGGCTAGATTTTTAAAATGTGCGATGGCCGACATGATACGAAATAACAAGACGGATATAAGATGTCCTTGTAGAAGATGCAAAGTCAACTGGGTGATCGACCCAGATTCCGGGAATCTGCAGGCGCACCTGCTCCGCCATGGTTTCATGGATGGATACACTCGTTGGATAAGCGATGACGAAGACTATGGAGACGGTGAAGGTGGCCAACATGACGATGATCATCATCACGGCGAGAACGGGAGAGATGATGAAGAGTCTCCTGGAGATGGTGAAGGTGCAGAAGCAGACCGGGATGATGATGATCTAGATGCCGGAGGAGTAGACGACGATGGAACAATGTCAGGCTGGGTGCGGGACCCTTATGTGAGCTGCTTCTCAAGCAGACGAGTAACGCTAGGGATGCCGCTACAGAGAAAGCCAATCTTGCGCAACTTGAGAAAGACGCGATTACTCCATTGTATAAAGGATGCCTTTACTATGAGAGCCGCGTTGGTCACTACGGTGCAAGACTATCCAGGTTGCGGGTATATCTCGGGGCATGTTATCCAAGGATTCTGCGCATGCGTTAGGTGCATGGATAACACAAGCTATCTCCAACTAGAGAAAGATCCAGGGTCATCGAAAACCGTGTTCATGGCGCACCGGAGGTGGCTCGGCAAGAATGATCAATGGAGAAAACGTGGAGACCTGTTCGATGGCAAATCAGAGACCCGAGGAATCCCAGAGCGTAGGAGCAGCGAAGAAGTGGAAGAGTTGCTGAAAAACTGGAAAGATTGTCCTAAGCCTGGAAAGAAGCGAAAGAGGCAGCAACAAGACAAGCCGCTGATGAAGGTATGGAAAACAAGGTCTGTTTTCTGGGAGTTGCCATACTGGAAGTTTCTCTGCACGCCTCATAGCCTCGACATCATGCATATCACGAAAAACGTGTGCGAGAGTCTGGTCGCCACCATAATCAACATTCCAGATAGGACGAAAGACGGTCCGAAAGCAAGGCACGACCTGATATGCTTGGGTATCCGGTAGGAGCTTCACGGAGGACGCACTACTCCTGATGATCAGGAAGATGACGATGATCATGAGTCGGAGACGACACAAGGTAGTCGGAAGGGTAAAAAGTTCAAGAAGAACGAATATTACTGCCCTCCTTCTTGCTTCACTCTAAGCTAGGATGAGATCAAACAGTTTTTCAAGTGCCTTCTAGGAGTCAAATTTCCTTACGGATACGCAGGCAAGATAAGCAGATACCTAGATGAGGCGAAGCAGAGGTTCAGTGGCATGAAGTCTCACGACTGTGCCGTGCTAATGATGCTGGTACTTCCGGTCGCACTAAGAGGGATAATGGACGAGCACGTCCGTGAAACGTTATTTGGCCTATGCAAGTTTTTCGACGTCATCTCTAGGAAGTCGATTGGCGTGAATCAGCTCGGGAGGCTACAGGAGGAGATCGTGGTGATACTATGTGAGCTTGAGGTCTACTTCCCACCCGCATTCTTCCACATTATGGTGGATCTGCTGGTCCATGTCGTGGAGGACATCGTACAACTCGGGCCGATGTTCCTCCGCAGCATGATAGCGTTCGAAAGGATGAATAGACACATCAAAGGATACGTTCGCAACAGGTCCCGTCCAGATGGAAGCATAGCCAAGGGCTTTCTGGCCGAAGAGTGCATCTCTTTCTGCACGAATTATCTAGACATCGAGAACCCTGTCGGTCTTCCCGTCAACAGGCACGTTGGCAAGCTCGACGGATCTGGTCACCGAGAGGGTCGTCGCATACTGCATGCAGACTTCGATTTTCGACGCGCAGACTTTGATCGAGAAAATCTCGTCGCGCTACAGCATTTAGAATTGTTCGATCCTTGGGTATAGAAGCACAAAAGGTTAATCGAGAAGAAGTACAGTGACGGGGCATACAGAGGACGCAGGGAGAAATAATCAAAGAGCACAACTCAGATTTCACGCGTTGGTTTAGGCAGACGCTCCTTGATAATCCCCCGCGATCGCATTCTTCTGACACAGAAAAGATCATATTCACCTTTTCGCAGGGACCGATGGAAGAATAGAGGAGATTTGGGAGCTCGACTACTGTGGAGAAAAGGTGCCGATGTTCCGTGTCAGATGGGCAAAGAGCGTCGAAAGAGAAGACCGGTATTTCACAACCATGGTTATACCCGAAGAAGCAAAATCCAAGGCCGCCGGTGCAAACGTGGCCGCGAAAAATGAACCGTGGGTACTGGCTACCAAAGTGGACCAATGTTTTTTCATTACCAACCCGACAAAGCCTAGCCGTGTTGTCGTGAGGAGGGGAAAAAGAAACATCATCGTAATGGATGGAGTCGACAACGAGCAAGACTTCGACCAGTATGGTGATCCAAAGATTGAAGATGACGACGACTACGATGCAGCAACCTACATCACAAGAAGAAAAAGGACAACCCTACCCAAAAAAGGTAGCCCGTTCGAAAGAAGAAACATTAAAGTGCCGGGGCTAAATTATTCAACCGCGACAAAGAAGGGAAAAAGATTGTAAAACGCTAGCTCAAAAAATATTGTAAAACACGTGGTCGAAAAAGAATGTAATATTCATGGACAAATTATTATGAAATTTAGTTATACTTTGAATCATATTTGTACCACTTTTATGACATATATTATCACTTTTGGGCATTTTTGGAATATTTAAAAGTATTTTAGAAACAAAACAAAACTTCTATGGCATATATCACCACTTTTGGGCATTTTTTGGAACATTTAAAATTATTTTTAAAATAAAAATAAAAAAGTGGGGCCCTAGGATTCGAACCTGGGTGCTCATAGTTTAGAATAGAGTAGTGGGCAGAACCAGTGGGATAAGACAGTGCTAGTGTTAACTAGTGGGGTGGCCGCCCTCTTATCTGATAGTCCAACCCACATAGGCGTAGCCCGTAGCGCACTTGGCCAGGGTGTGCTACGCCTATGTGGGTTGGACTAGTCAACCGCGCCACGTCGCCTCTCTCATCCCCATCTCACAGACACCACACATCGATCGAGCCCCGCTGCGCAGCGCCGCCACCGCTGCTTTCTCGATCCGCCACCGCCGCGCTGCGCTCTCGAGGAGGAGGAGGCCCGTGCCGCTGCCGATCCGTGGAGGAGGAGGAGGCCAGCGCCGCTTGAGGAGGAGGAGGCCCGCGTCGCTGCCGATCCGTGGAGGAGAAGATCGTCGCCGCTCGAGGAGGAGGAGGCTGCTGCCGCTCGAGGCTGAGGAGGAGGAGGCCGCCGCCTCTCCCACGCGCTCGTCGTCGTCCTCGTCTCAGAGGAGGTGAGCCTCCCCTCTCTCCCTGCTCACAAGGTTCCTTCTCCATTGGGGCAGACCGAGTTCACGGTGCCTTCGCAGTGGCTTGCAGTGGCTTGAGCTTAGTTAGGGTTCCTATTTCTGAAGTAGTAGCTTCAGAGATACAAGGCAGGGACATATACAGGGCCAACACTTAGAAATCTGGAGCTTTGGGTTCTACTTAGGGAAGGGGAATTGGGAAACAATGGCTCATTTGATCATGTCGCTCTAGATTTTAATTGTTGGTGCTTAATCTGGAGCATGAGGTCTCAGTCAAGCACATCAATTGTTGGTGCTTAATCTGGAGCATGAGGTCTCAGTCAAATGTAGTTAAGTCTGGATGCAGCAGTTTGCTCCTCTACTAGTCAAGCACATGGCAAACAATTTTTTAAAACTAGTACATGGTTGCGGTCTATCTAAACTAAAGTAAGGTGGGAGTTACTAAACTTTGTATGTTGCCATTCTAGAAACCTGCAGTAGCCTTTACACGATTACTGATTCATTTCAGTCTAATAGTTCAGTCATCAGTTACAAATATGTAAATAGGCATAAACATTCTACCCACAATACATATAGATGACATCGACTATCAAGTTTGCATTATTGGTTGATAACATGGTATCACTAGCTTCATTCTATACATCTTCTCTGTATAAAGAAGTTTATCCATTGAAGATGATGGCCATTTTACTTATGCGAGCTCTAGATACGTCACTCTTCTGGCTCAATTTGCTTGATGTCAAGTTTGTAGGCTTTGGGTTTTGTTTAGGCTAGAATAGGTTAGCTTGTACATTTTATAGGTTTTATTTGTTGAGGTAATTATTTGTTTGTTGCTTTCAATTGCTAGTTGTCAGTTCCTGTTTATAGCTTGTTGAGGTAATTATTTGTTTGTTTGTTGCTGTCAGTTGCTGTCAATTGCTTGCTGTCAATTATTTGTTGAGGTAATTATTTGTTTGTTGAGGTACATTTTATAGCTCATGTTGTTGTCAATTGCTTGCTGTCAATTTATTTGTTTTATAGGCTTTGGCTCAATTTGCCTGCTATCAATTGCTTGCTGTCAAGTTTGTAGGCTTGGGTTTTATTTGCTGTTGTCAACTGCTTGGGTTTTATTTGCTGCCGTCAATTGCTTGGGTTTTATCTACTGAGTCACTCAATTGTGGATTGAAGTATTCGTGCTTTAGGGTGCAAAATGAAATATTTAGGTAGATCTTCAGTTTTAAATTTGTGCTTGTGCTTGTGCTGGGAATCTTCAGTTTTAAATGCCATATGGCTATGCTTAAATTGATAACAAAAGTATATATGGTTGTGGCACTTTGCTGGGACTGGATGGATGTGGTTGTGAAATGGTTTGGAAGGAAAAATAGAGTAGTGTTGGTTTTGGTACTATCCGTGTTGGGACAACAGCACCTTGAAATTTTGCTTGTGCTTATATATGAAGCACTTTATTATGTGTGTATGCAGGTTCTTGTATGAAATGAGTCCCAATTTTTACCGGAATGTTGATTAACTTCCGTTTCGGCAGAAATCAGGCAGTCCTAGTTTAAGAAAATTAGCAAGGTCATGCCGGATTTTTCCGTGCATTTAACCAATTATTTGTTTTTTATTAGTGCGAAGATGTGTGACAACGACGAGGCTAGATGTTCTAAGCGCATCAGCGCTGAAGGAGAACTCAGACTTCCGAATAAACAATTGACATTCTGGGAGGCGGCCCAGCGGCTAGAAGACGATGAAGAATACCATCCTTCGGAGAGCGAGGATGATGAGATGGAAGACGCGGAGGAAGAAGCCGAAGGAACGGCGGACGATGAAACCACTGATGGCGGCGAGGGCACAGGGAGTGGTAGAAATCCTCCTAAGAAGAAGAAGCCGAAGGACCGGCGCCCGAACACGGTTGGCACGGTCAGGGAGGAAATTACCGAAGTGATCCCATCAGGGGTTCCTTTGGAGCCCACCCTTCTCGTCAAAGGGTACAGTGGGCAAGTGGCGGCGATCACCCGGACAACCATCTCGATCAACACCGAGAATCTCCGGCATAAAGATAATGGCCACTTGCGCACACTCCTCTTCGAGAAGCTGCACGCAAGATACAAGTTCCCCGCTAAGTATCAGAACACAAATTATCATGGGAACGAAGTAAACAAATCCACCCTCACAAAGATGAGCACCGCCCTGGCCAGCTGGAGAACCCGGATAAAGAAGAAGATCTATAAAAAAGGCAAAAGTCTCGAGCAGATCCAGAAGATTGACCCGCAGATCACCGAAGATCAGTTCCGGGAGTTCAAGGAGAGGTGTGAATCCGAAAGAGCCCTGGCCAATAGTAATCGGGGAAAGGTTCTGCAGGCGATAAATATAGGTCATCACCATCTCGGATCTGGTGGATACAGAACCGCGGAGGCCAAATGGAATAAGGAGGACGAAGAGTATAGATCCAAGGGGATAGAAAACCCCTTTCCTAAATTCGAACCCGAGCAGGTTCGAAACTTCATCAGGGCCCGTTACCATGTGGACCCAAAAACCAAACAACTCACCGCGGATCCTGCGGTGAAGGAATTCGAGGAAATTGTGGTAAGTATAATCTAATTACCCCGGATCAACTCGATTGCAATCTAATCGATGATCTATATGATTCACTGTTACTTCTTCTGCAGGAGGAGGAAATTGTTGCTAGTCATGGATCCCAGGGTTCCTCATCCCAGGGGTCGACGGCGGCCAGCCGGTGGGATAACCCTTTTAATAGGGCGATTAACCGGGCCAAGAAAATAGAGCCGGTTACGAAGAAGCCGTCGTTGGCTGGCCGTCTGGCCGGCCTCGGGGGTAAGAATTGGGTGGATCATTTTGGTCCACCGCCGAGGACGCATGTGTCACCGTCGGGAAGGAGCGAGGAGGAAAACCACGAGGTTCAAGAACTTAAGGCACAAGTGGCGCGGATCCCGCAGATCGCCAAGACAACCTGGAAATCACCCTCACGTCCTTCCTGCCTACCTTGGTGGAGTCAATAGAGCATTGGAGTGCGGGTGGTCGAGTAGGGCCGTGCCCGATTCCAAGCATGGTCAGCAGCCACTCGAACAACGCGGCGCCGAAGAATCAGGCGAACTACGTGTTCGTGACTCCGCCCGCTAGCACCGCGGCGCCGCAAGTGTTGCTGACTCCCCCTGCCATCACCGCGGCGCCGGAGTACATGTTGGTGCCCCCCTGCCATAGTCGCGGCGGCACTGGACCTCCAAGCACCCGTCGGTAGGGAGAATACACTGGCGGCCAGCACCGCGCCATCAAGCAGCCCTTCCGTCTCTTGCATGCCCGTCGCCGTATGCGGTGCGTCGACATTAGCCGATCTCGACTCCATCAAGGTAAACAAATTGCTTTAATTACCGCCTTTCATGCCATCTATTACTCTTATGGCATCTCTGACGACGCCGTACATGTTTTCCGCAGACGGATGTTCCTTTCACTCTCTTATGCTACATAAACAACGAGTTGAGGGATGTTGCCAAGGGTACCATCGTTCAACCCTTGCAGCGCACGTTCCACTCAAGGCCGATGTCAGATAGAATGCACAGGGTTAAAATTATTCGAGTTCTAAGGGGCTGCGACGGCCTAGAACCTCCCATTCAACCTCCAGCAGCGGATGAAGAAGAGCCGTCTGTCCTCAGAACTTGCTTCGGCTTATTCTTGCTATGGCCAAAGAGCATGATCCTTTTCGGGACGGCGGGGGCCATCACGCCACAGACAACAGCACCGCCTGTCGTGCGAGCGACAAGCGGTGGCAAGGCCCCCTTACCGCCCTCGCCATCACCTCCACGCGGTGGGTCGGATGATCATGTTGATGATATGCACATGGCGCAGGATCCAGCCGAGGACGACGAAGACTAGAATGATCACTTCTTCAGCACTCAGTTTAGCAACGAAGACCTAGCTGGTGGCCCCACAGAGAAAGCCACTATCACCAAGCGTCTGTTTGGTTCTCAGGAGACGCCTCCATCTTGCGCCTTTACAGAGCCAGCTGATACAACCAACCGGCCCTTTATTCTAAGCCCTGACACACTACATAGGGCGGCCGGTGCTCAGATTGCGGTGCCTGCCCGCTCTCCAAAAGGAAAAAGGGCTGGAAAAGAAATTCTAGTAGCTCGAGCTAGCCGGTGGCATCAACAACTGCGAATCCGATCAGGTTTCGGGATGGGCCACCAAGACCCGAGGGTATTATGTGGAGGATTCATGTGGCGGGTGAGCCCATGCTACCTAAGAATTTGCGGAAGCTCTCTAGTTCGGAACTGCAGAGTGTGCATGACGGCGTGCTGACGATAGAGAGACGCCTTCTATCGGAGAAAAATCCCTCGCACCCGGTATTCGTGGTTATGGTGCCACCAGGCTTGGGCTTCGTCGACAATGCCCCTGCGGATCTGTTCTTCCTGCGGTTCGACGACATCTTCAATATGTTCCACCTATACCCGCTGCACTATACCATGGTCCGTCTGTTTTCTCTCAGCCTGGCCATGCATATCATTAGAGAGAACACACCGGGCATCGCTATAGTGGACCCCTACTACATGCGTGACGGTTGCTTGGGTTCCCCCGCCGAACAACGTATCGTGGCCTCGTACCTATAAAGAATCCTCGTGGTGAACAAGACAAAGGAATACATTCTCGTGCCTTACTTTCCCGAGTAAGTTGTTATTCACTCGCCACCGTCGATTGGCTTTATTAGATCATCATCATTCTTTTTCCAACACATTCGATTTGAATTTTTTGCGCAGAGATGAACACTGCACGCTCATCTCCTTATCGCCGAAGCATTCCCACGCCACGTATTTCGACTCGGGGATTCTAGAAAAGAAGAAAAACTACGACAAGATCAAGGAAGTTCTGGATGATGCTCTCACTGGCTTTGCCTCGACGGAAGGCACCACCTTAGTGCGTACGAAGGTCAAGTTCGGCTGGCACGTATTCAACCACGTAACGGAGTTCCCCTGCGTGAAGCAGCCGGAAAACAGTAAGAAGGAAGCCTACTACGCACTCCATCACATGAGGGCGTTCCTACTTGACCAGCAGAATTCTACGCTGCCAGATCATCTCAAACAGTGGGCCGAAGCAAAGGCCAAGATCAATGATTCAGATATTAGACAAGAGATGTATCGCATCCAGTAATAGTTTGGGGCAATCATCTTTCGTGATGTCATGACTTCGGGGGGATCTTCTACGGAGGAAATATCCCAAATAACCGTGACATAGAAGATCGCCTAGAGATGCAGGGTGACTATAGGAAGTTCATGACGAGACAAGGCGTCCTCCCGTTCCCTAAGCCAAGCCAGAAGGCTTGATGTTGGCCTAGTTGTAGTTACAAACTATAGGTAACCTTTGTGTGTTTGTGGACAAGTGTACATGCTACTATACTTATCTTATTAGGTTTATGAATCATCGCTTACTTATCTTTGCAGGTTTATTAATATTTTTTGCTTACTCTTTGGTCCTTTGCTCACTTTGCTCCTTCTTTTTTTCCTTACTCTTTTTTTGAGAATAATGCCGATTATTGAAATGTCGTGGCACACTATATATGTGAATGTGCTACGATGGGATTGTGAGCCTTGTGATATGCACAAGTCCAGGTCTTGTGCATCCTACTTGGCTCATCGTTCCATCGTAGCATATTCCTATGTCCAACGACCTATGTATATATATGAGGCATTCTTTTCAAGTTATTTTTGTCTTTTTCGAGAATAATGCCGATCATTGAAATGTCGTGGCACAATATATATGTGAATGTGCTACGATGGGATAGTTAGCCTTGTGATATGCACAAGTCCAGGAATTGTGCATCCTACTTGGCTGACTGTTCCGTCGTAGCATATTCCTGTGTCCAACGACCTATGTATATATATGAGGCATTCTTTTAGAGTTATTTTTGTCTTTTTCGAGAATAATGCCGATGATTGAAATGTCGTGGCACACTATATATGTGAATGTGCTATGATGGGATTGTGAGCCTTGTGATATGCACAAGTCCAGGTCTTATGCATCCTACTTGGCTCACGGTTCCATCATAGCACATTCCTGTGTCCAACGACCTATGTATATACATAAGGCATTCTTTTCGAGTTATTTTTGTCTTTTTCGAGAATATGCCTATGATTGAAATGTCGTGGCACAATATATATGTGAATGTGCTATGACGGGATAGTTAGCCTTGTGATATGCACAAGTCCAGGAATTGTGCATCCTACTTGGCTAAGTGTTCCGTCATAGCATATTCGTGTGTCCAACGACCTAGCTAGTTATATATGAGGCATTCTTTTCGAGCTACTTTGGTCTTTTTAGAGAATAATGCCGATGATTGAAATATCGTGGCACACTATATATGTGAATGTGCTACGATGGGATTGTTCGCCTTGTGCTATGCACAAGTCCAGGTGTTGTGCATCCGACTTGGCGTACAGTTCCATCATAGCATATTCATGTGTCCAACAACCTAGTATATATGAGGCATGCTTTTTGAGTTTGCTCTTTTTGATTTAGGAGTACTTTCTATAAGTGTATCTTCATATGCGACTTTAATTATACATGTTTTTTCAATCACTGGTTAATTATTATTGTCAACTTGTAGATGACGTGGTACGTCGTGTACAAGGGACGGGTTCCCGGAGTCTACGATGATTGGGAAGACTGCCGGAGACAGGTGCACCGTTTCAGCGGCAATAGCTATAAAGGGTACAACACTATGGCGGAGGCGGAAGCTAGATACACGCGCTATCAAGCGGGAATTAGGACAAGGAACCGGATGAAGACCTACACCTTCGTCGCGGCGGTGATCATGCTTATCTTCTTTGGTTGTTTATCCCGCGTTTGTGTCTAGCTAGTTTAGATGTCTAGGCGAGCTTCTGAGCTCTAACTTGTTCGATCGACGCATGTATTCGCATGTCACCAACTACTACTTTGTAACTCGATCAAAACAATGTAACTTATACTATGTATTCATGTAACTTATCTATATGTATTTGTTCCAATCTTGTTTTTCATATTGTGTATTTATATATATAATTGTATATATTTTATCTGTGTGTGTATATCTGCTGTAATATTGTATATAATTTGTATTGTATATAATCTGCCTCGGAAATTAAAAAAAAACAAAAAACACACATGTGGCGCACATGATCTACCTTCTGTGGCGCACTACACCTAAACCGCACTATAGAAGCTTAGTGGCGCACTAGGAGTGCGCCACAGAAGATCCTACGCATAGCGCACCTGCCCACGTAGCCGTGGCGCACTAGCAGGTGCGCTACGCCTATCTCGACACAACCTGGCGCACTCGACAGTGCGCCACGGCTGGGAGATAGCCGTAGCGCAAGGCACGTGGCGCACTGCTAGTGCGCCACAGATGATCTTTTCAGGTGCACCACTAACTGCTGTTTTCCTAGTAGTGTGGTTCGCTTTCACCACAACATTCGATACATCCATCAGGAACAATCCTAAATTCACCATACTCAGTATGCGGATAATCAATCCTAACCTTTCAATTACACGCCCTAGTATAGGCACCTCTCCTGTGAGTTTGGCCTCCCAACCATGACCAACTGTCATCTTAGGAACTGCACAGGTGGACAATCTTCACAAGGTAGCCTCAGCTCAAACGTTGGCCGCAAGGGAACCCATACTAAGGTATATAAATTTCCAGTCAAGCCCTACCCAATTTTCGGGTATTGTGGTTGTACGGTAAAATTGGAATGGTATCGCATCCAGACAACCATCATTTTTACAAAGGGCTAAGGCTCATGCCTTAACATTTTCATCATCTAAAATCATCTGGTGTTCAAGAAGACATGTCAAAACATTTCAGTAGAATGACTCATCATTCTAAGGTTTTCATAACCATTTTCACCATCTATTCCCATCTAAAGTTGATCAAGTTTTATGCTTAGCACTAGCATCTACAGGTGGTGGTAAACACTAATGAAGGGTGGTATGTAAGTGTGACTTATCTAAATTCAATCTCATGCCTCAGCATGACATCAAGATTTATCTAACTTAGGCCAAGTTTTATGCTCTTTATGCTACCTTTTAACTATCTTCCTAAAATCTACAAGCCACTAAGTAAACTTTTGATAGAAAGCTTTGATAAAGAATTAAAATAATAAGATTGCAAGTAAAACTAGGATTTGGTATCATCAAATGTATCTAACCAAGCATGCTTAATGCATTGCATAGGTTATCTAACTTTCATAGTTGCAAGTGTTAGCTTGCATAATTTCAAGTATAAGCTTGCTAATTCAACTAGTAGTATTAGGCTTACAAGGTCAATAGCTTGCCTTGTGAAGAGCAGTGGTTGATGTTTTCCTCGGCTTCTTCCTCGTAGTATCCTCCTTCCTCCTCGTATCCTTGGTCGGTACTAGCGTATATAAATAAATATGAGGTACACAATCACCACACAATTCTTAACTACTCTATTTAGCACACAAAGGGTCACACTAGATGATCTAGCATCATCACTATTATCACAAAGATTAAAGCACTTGTCTTATTTATTTTATTTTAGAAAAGTAATTCATACTCATTAAAAAACTACTTAAGATTTAATATTCTCCAACTAAAACATGGGATCATGTTGACACATGTCATCACCACATATTTCAGTACTTGGGATTGTGATTTAAAGTGGTGTCACAATTTAACCTTTTTATTTTAATTATATAAAATGACTAGAATGGCCCATGATGCATTCTTTTATTACTTGATCATTATTTCTACAAGTAACCCTATATATTTTTATTTATTCTGAAAGGTATGGTTAAATGTGATTTTTGAGAGTTGGAATCAACTCAAAAGCTTTTATGTTTGAATTTTTAAAAATGTTTGAATGTAGAAAAGCTTCTTCCTTGTTATTTTTACCATGGGTGGTCTACAATTCCAATTTGTTTGAATCCAACTGGCTTGGATTAAGCACTCCAGTACCTTTCTAACAAAATTGGTTTCATGCATTTTGGTTTAGTGAATCGAGCTGGGTTGATTTTTGAATCTAGGTACAGAACTGATTTTGAAACTAAATGAATAAACCTAAGTTTGAATTTCTGGGTCGCGCGGGAGGTTTAACTGGGCCGACCCACTACGCATAGTGCGCGCGGGCTGATTAAGTGAACGACCCAACTAGTCAGTGAGACAGTGAGCGGCGAAGAGATACGGGGTGATGCGGACCGCACAATCTAGTTCTAATCCTACGGCTGTGGTTCAACGTCCACGCGTGAACAAGAAACGACGAGGTTGAACCCTAGCGCGGCCAGTGGGGGTTGACGGGGGCTCACCAGGGCTCCGACGATGGGGGTAAACGACGAAGTCGACGACGGCGATCCTCCAGGTGCAGCTCCAATCGATAGTGCATCTCCTCCTCTGCAGCGACGAACTTCGGTGAAATTCCGGCCACCTGGTGCTCGCCTTGCTCCGGGAGTGAGTGAGTGTGATAAGTGAGTGGTGGGGAGTGATATGGTGTACTCAAATCGAACGGGGGTGGCCTCCTTTTTTAGTGCCTGAAGGGCACCGACAGGCGCGGGTGGAGCTCGTCGTGGTCATCATCACAGCGCGCTATTGGCATGGGCAACGATATAGGGCGGTGCATTGCCTCCTGGCGGAGCTCAACAGCTTGATGGCGAGGCGTGGGGCAGCGAGGAACGGTCGGAACGTCGCGGCGCTCTGGGCGGGTCCAACAACAAGTTTAATGGCGAACATCGTCCATGGTCCGCGCGGTTCCGAACGGGGTTGTCTGGCGGGTTGCTGGGATCATAGCGATCACGCACACAAGCGGCGAGGGCAGCGCGCGGTCTGTGGGCTCATGTCGCTGATGGCGCACTGGTGTGCTCTCGGCACGCACGTAGAGAAACTGGGCGCGGGCTTTCCTTGTGGTCTAGTGGCTGGCTGCGCTCGGGGCTTGGACAGGGGTGGCGGTGGACGGTGGTTAGTGCTCCAGACAAGGTTGGCGAAGCTAGAGCTTCTCCTAGCTCGTTGGTGACATGGGGGCGGCAAGGGTGCTCTCGGCATGCTTGCCATTGATGGTGTGGTCGGTTTTATAGTGAGCTAGAGGGGTTAATTTAGTTGGATGATCTACGGAGGGTGTAGTGTAAGCTATATAGGGAACAAGTTAGGCCAAAATTACTTCTACTAATAGTGTTTGATGTTTGTTTGTTTGCTGCTGACAAGGTGTTTGATGAAATGGCCGCAAGAAATTCAAATTTTAATTTTGCATTCAAACTTGGTGGGTTTGATAGTTACAAAGTAGGGAGTCTCTGGTTAGCTGGATTGGTCAAGGGGCACTGGTTTGGTTGGATTTTGAAAATGTTGGATCTTCACATATGTTATAGATGCAGTTTTCAATTGTCATTTGAATCAAGTTTCCAAATGTTTCTGCAAGTTTGAAAGGTGGGCTTTGATTCACTTTTACTTGGTCTAGGAAGGGGTGAAACGAATTGGAAAAGTTTCCATTTGAAATCTTGGACTAGAAACACTCAAAGTGACCTAGTGAGCAAGATTGGCAAAAATGACCATTTACTTTATTTGTTTTGTTTTTGATTTTCTCTTGATTTGTTTCTGCTTGGAAATGTGTTAGATGATGTTATTTTCATCCTTAAACCATTCCTTGCTATTTAGCGTAATCACACAAGTCCATTCATGCATTCATACAATCATCACATACACACATGAATTCATTTTGTTTTTATTTAATCAAAGTTTTTGTTAACCCTAATTTTAGTGATTATAATTTGATAATCATGATCAAGATTTTTGGGATGTTATATATATTAGGATTGTTAATATTTAAATTACTTATAAATGACAATACTTGTAAAGTAATATTTGAAGATAAGGCAATTCTTATATAAGTAATGTTTTAATAGCATTCCACATTTTTGTATCTTACTATTGTATTATATTATAATTACATATTGTTTCGCACACACTCATAAGCCCTAACAATAAGAACAAGTGTGAAATTTATCTAAAAAGACAACACATTCTAAAGAAACCATTTCCAGTCTCCAAACCCTAGATCAATGCTTATTTCGGGGATTCGAGTTTACTAAATTGCATTACATTACTTATGCATAATAGCATCTTGCTTCTTTAAACATTAGTCCTTACCGGACCAATGATGCTGATTTCAGATATTGGATTTTATATTGTCTTTGAAGACAGTGAGTGCATAATCTTGTAATCACAAAAGGCAAGTTCACACTTGCTCATGTCCTTTCATTATTTTCTATAAAGTATTTGGCAAATCCATGTTGTCATCACCTGCATTCGAAAAAGGTCAAAAACACTATTTTCGTAATAATATGATTATAGGTTATTTAACATGAGGTAATAACCTTCTATGAAAGTTACGGTGGTAAAGGAACATATTATCTTGGACTTAGCAAACCATGTCGCCAATGATTCTTGGGCCATATATTACGCGTTGACCATGAGATTTGGAATGGGACGGAGAAGTCAGCTGTATCTTTTCCCTCTCGTATGGAGCCGGATGTGCGGGTCGTGGCTGGTATCACTCATAGCGTGCATATATTGTTAATTCGTAGAGGATATGCAGGATATGGGTGGGAACCCTCAATGTCCCATGATAGTTCCGGCATCTGAACGGTCTGTACTGCTAATTGCCATAATTCAATAGGTGAGCTGGCGTACACCAAGGAGACATGCGGGGTCGCGGAGAAGGCAGTGATTGGCTTTGATCTTGGGTTGGGCCTCAAACGAAGGAAGTTTGAACAGAGACATACTCCCGGACGTGGAACAAAACCTAAGGTCTCTCATGGGTAAAGTGACGCACCTCTACAGAGTGTAAGAACCGTAACTTGTTACTCCCTGTTCCGGGAAGGAGTTACGAACGCGGCAGGAAAGGAACTCCATGAAAGTTCTGGTAAACCCATGAAGGCTGACGGACATAGCTTTTCAGAATAATAGCAACCTTTGAAGAAATGTTTACGAAAACTTCCATTGCCTATGACCTATGGTATGTGGCTATAGATATAGTGCATCAAACACTCCTTTTCTAGTGAACTTGCTGAGTACGCTCGTACTCAACGTATCTTCTTAACCCTTGCTAGATTCTGAACCCCTTAAGACAACGTCTACATCAAGTTATGCTCCATGAATCTTGATCAACAGCTCAAGCTCTTCATTGAAGTCAAACAAGTCAACATATACATAAACTAAAGTGAAGACGGAGTTGCTGATTAGATAGAAATATAATCTCTAGCCATAGAACCTACTTCTGTAGAGTATTGTAATAGCAGCAATACAAGACAAACAATTATGTGCTAATCTTATTAGCATGATAATTATGATTTGATTATTTATGATTCTTCTTTGTAAGAAGTTTCTTTCTCTCTCTTTAACCTAGAGTGTTCTCTGGATCTTCTATAAAGAGTCGAGTTGTATCCTATAGTTATGTCTTGGACCTGCTGTGTTTCTGTTTTACCAATCTGAGGGATGTAATACTAGTGAACGGTGTTTCATTGGTGTTATGTCAACGACTATAGTGTACTACATCATGAAGTGGTATGCTGGGTCACCGCAGCTGGTATCAGAGCACATGATTTGACCTTAGGATTTAGGCCCTTTTAGGAAGATCTGTAGGTTGGTGTAAATTTAGGAAGATCTGTAGACATATGAGAGCACATGATCTTTAATGTTGATGTAATGGGTAGTAATCATGTGGTATATCCGGGACTAAAAGCTCTCGTAGAAAGGAAAGGGCGGGAAAACATGGCGGGAAGAGGTGGGAAATGGCGGAAAATATCTTTAGTCCCGGTTTGTGACTACATCCGGGACTAAATGGATATTATATTAAGATTCATTATATTTTTCTGATAATAATAGACATATTATTTGTGTTATTTGGATTATTACAAAAAAAGATATGATTTTCCAAAAAATTTATATTTGATTTGAATTAAAAAAATAAAATTTACAAATGAAATAATTTATAAATGATGCAAACAGATAAATGGATATTATATTAAGATTCATTATATTTTTCTGATAATAATAGACATATTATTTGTGTTATTTGGATTATTACAATAAAAGATATGATTTTCCAAAGTTTTTGAATTAAAAAAAGGAAATTTATAAAAAAACAATTAGTCGCGGGTCGTGGCTGGACCCAGGACTAAAGGGTGCCTGCGCGTGCGAAAACGAAGCGGCCGAAAAAGACCTTTAGTCCCGGGCCGTGGCTTAACCCGCGACTAAAGGGGGGTCTTTAGTCGTGGGTTAAGCCACGGCCCGGGACTAAAGACCCTTTAGTCCCATCCCGTGGCTTAGCCCGGGACTAAAGGGGTGGCCCTTTATATTCTGCGCGCCACCGGCCCTTCCCAGCACTTGGCATTCCTCGACGCAGCGAAGAAGACGAAGCACACAGACGCGCATCGAAGACGACGCAGGGGAGGTGTCGTCCGCCCCCGCTGTGCTGCTCCACTCCGCCGCCACCGTGCCGCTCCGCCGCCGCCGCTCCGCGCCGTGCCGTGACGTGTCGCCGCACCGACGCATTCTCGCGCCACCGTGCGACGCCGGCCGCCTCTTCGCGCGTGTGCGCCGCCTTGCTGCTGCCGTCGTCCCGCCTCGTCGCCTCGCTGCTGTCGTCGTCCCGCCTCGCCGCCCCTCGTCGGTGAGGCCGCGCGCGCGGGTGGTTTTTTTTGTAGTTTTTTTGTTAGTTTTTTGTTATAGTTTTTTCTTATAGTTTTTTGTATAGTTTTTTTTATAGTTAGGTTTATTATAATTAGGATTATAATTAGGATTATTAGGTTTATTATAATTAGGATTATAATTAGGATTATTATAATTAAAATTTTGTTATAGTTTTTTGTATAGTTTTTTTAATAGTTAGGTTTATTATAATTAGGATTATAATTAAAATTATTAGGATTGTTATAATTAGGTTTATAATTAGGATTATTATGTTTATTATAATTAGGATTATTAGGTTTATTATAATTAAGATTATAATTAGGATTACTATAATTAACATTTAGTTATTAGGATTAGTATTATGATTATTATAATTAGGATTATTATAATTAGGTTTATTAAGGTTTTTTGTTATAGTTTGTTTCTATAGTTTTTTTATATTAGGGTTTTTTGTTTTAGTATTAGGATTATTGTTTTAATTAAAATATTAGAATTAGGATTAGGATTATTATTTTAGTTATTTTTTGTTTTATTTATTAGGATTATATTGTTTTATTAGGGTTATTTTTTGTTTTAGTTATTATGATTATTGTTTTAGCACAAATAATGTTAGGATTATATTGTTTTAGTTATTAGGATTATTGATTTTCTAACCTGTTTAACTCTCTTTTTGTTATAGATAATTAAGTCATGGATCCATCCGAATATCCTGGTCGCATTGGTGAAGGTTTTCTTCAGGGCATGATAAGAGGTGAAGACATTACTACCGGCACCGAAGATATTTTGCTCGAGGAAGATATTTCCTCATATCTGAATTCATCCGGTGATGGACTAGAGGAAAACCTAATGTACCAAGGGGAAGACCAGATGGACGAAGGGCAAACAAATAACAATAATAATGATGGCCCCTCGACAGGATCCAGCGAGGTATATATATATATATATAAAGTCTCGTGTTACTTATATTCATTAACTGATCTAGATATATATTAATCACTCTCCCTTCTTCTTTTATCCCACCGGATCGAAGCAATCGACAACTCGAACGAAATGAGGGCCGAACAAAAAGTTGGATGGTAATCAGAGGTTCACCATCGAAGAAATAAATGATGATGGTGAACCGATAGCTCCAGAGAAGCACCGGAGGATGTTTATAAATCAATGTGGCGTGCTTGTTAGGGACAACCTGCCGATCACCATCGAAGAATGGAATAAGTCAAAGAAAGCCGGTGAAGAATACAACATCTATGTAACCGATGATGCCAAAGATGACCCTTGGAAGAAGCTCATAGCGCATTTCATACTACCTCCAGAGGATGAGGAATTTGAGGTAGATGGTATTACCCCAAGGCCGGGTGGGCTTGAAAATAGAGCGAAAGTCAAGGAGTGGGCACTAAGCAAGATGGCTGAACTGTACCGGAACCACAAGAAAAATTTATACGCGAAATATCTCGCGAAAAAGAAAACTCCAGACTTCAAAGGAGTAAACGAGAAGTTGAGAGAACAGTGGCCCGATTTTTTACAGTACAAGAAATCTGATAAAGCAAAGGCAAAGTCGGCAAAGAACGCGTTAAATGCTGCCAACAAGAAATACCATCGTAAAATGGGGACAGGTGGCTACGAGAGTGCCATCCCTAAGTGGGAAACTATGGAGAAGGATATGAGGGCTAGAGGTGTCACTCCTGGTACTGATGGATGGCCCGAGAGGTCAAAGCACTGGTGGTACGGGCACGGGGGATCCTTGGACCCAGAAACAGGGAAGATATTATTTCATGATAAAATTCTAAAACCCTCCCAAGACCTTATTCAAGCAATGAACGATGCTCAATTGGGATTGTTCCGTCCCGAGAGAGAGAACGACGAGCTGACACGCGCCCTAGGTAATCCTGAAAAGGGAGGACGAACACGAGGCAAAGGCGCCAGTGTCTTGTGGAAGAAAGGGTTTCCTCAGTACGATGCTAGTTACAGAAGCCGTCAGAGAAAGAAGGACCAGGAGGCAGACCGGATCTCCAGGGTAGAGCAGGACCTAGCTGATCTGAAGAACCTCATGCATGAAATTAGCCAAAGGCCTCCGTCGTCAACTCACCTGCGGTCTAATGATCCTGCATTGGATCTTAGCCAACAGAGAAGCAGCGTGGCTTCCACGGAGGTCCGTGCTGATGATCAAGCACTGCTGGATGATGCACCGGCTCCTCACTACCCCGTGGATGATGTCAGAGAGATGGCACAATGTGAGCTACATCAGCCAATGAACAACCTGTCCATGAAGGTGGCGATCAGCACTGCTTTACCTTGTCTACCTGGAGCACTCCACCATTCACTTCCGATTCCACCAGGCTATGCTCGTGTCAAGGTGGATGACATAGTGGAGGATTTTGCGGACCTAGAGATTGAAATCGCTACGCCTGAAGGCCTTACGAAACTAGGAGATGTCAAGCACAACATCATTCTATGGAATAAGAAGTACATCAAGTTTCCAGGCTCGGCTCCAAGGCCACCGACTCCAAGGAATCCAAATCCACCCCGCATGGAATATCGTCAACCTCCAAGTCCACCCCAACCCTATTATCGCCAACCTCCAAGTCCACCCCAACCCGATTATCGCCAACCTCCAAGTCCACCCCGCCCCGCTGACGATCGCCGCAGCAGGAGTACATCAACTCGATCTCCGCCTCCACCTCCGTGCAATACTACTACCTCATCGAAGAAACGGAAGTTCGATGGTCCCCCGCGCCCCACATCGAAGAAAGGTCAAACACCGAAGATAGTCGATATCCCGCCGGCTCTTCCAAAGATACCTTATGACAAGACCGATGAGGAAACTAACGCGGATGTGGCTGCCCAAGTTAAGGCGCATTTTGCACCCAAAAATCCTGAGCCAAAGCCGGTATATAACGAAAAAACCAAAAATTGGGCTAAGTCCTTTCTTGAGCAACCATCCCAGATATCGATGAATCTGGAATCAGAATATGACCGGGAAATTATTAAGCAAGCATAGAAGAAAAAAATCACAAGTGCAAAAAGCGGGAAGCAAGTTGCCCAGCTTGGAGCACAGAAGAATCAATCGATCGCCCCGCTCAAAGTCATTTCAGACCTCGACAAGGCCTTCAGAGATGAAATGGATATGGACATGCAAATAATGGACCCTAGAGCCCGTAATAGAGCTGCACTTATGGGAATCACTGTATCGCAGGCCAAAGCACTTGCTAACGAAGCAAATATGTCTCTTGGTCAATATTTTGGCTATGAAGATACGCCAGTGGGTTAGATAGTACGACAGTATGTCCAAGGGGCGCCTCTAGTCAGCAATGAGGAGCTCACGCGTCTATCCACACATATGCAAAATCTGCATGAATGGTACATGTCGCAAGCACAAAAAAAGCATCAGAAAGATTGGTTTCCGGTGGACGTTAGAACGGAGCATCACTTCAAACCATACTCGATACAGGATCAAATGACCGAACTGTTTGAGTTATACAACCAGCGCGCCCTCGACAAATCTATCATTGGTTGCTACTGTCTGTAAGTTATTTATTTCTATAATTAAGTTTGTATCTTTAGCTCGTTCATTGCATTTAATATTATCCTAACTATATATATCCTTTTGTATGATGATATTTTATTCTGCAGAATAAAGATGCTTGAATGCAAAAGAGCTAGAAGATACGATGTTGGGTTCATTGACCCATATATCATTAATGTATGCTTAACCGAGAATAATTTTTTTAAGGAAATACTATTTCCTTACAACTTCAAGTGAGTGTTTATATCTTGTACACATTTTATTTTTGCTTACTCGATGAGCTATATATGAATGTATGCTTATGTAAACGTCCGCAGATTCCACTGGATCTTGCTAAACATTCAAGTTGACAACTCCCTAGTTGAAGTCCAAGACTCATTAAGTTGGGACCAAGAGAAGTGGAGCGACATGAAAGCAATGCTCCATAAGTAATTTCAATCATTATCGCATTATATCGTCCTCTTTCATTCATTTCCTGATATCAAGTAACTAATAACTCCTTTGTTCATTTTCTTTGCCGAGCAGGTGTTGGACACGGTTCAGACAGAAAATACCAGGTCCATTCAAAGAGGAGGCAACTTATAAAATGGTGAAGAGTTTACAACAGCCACCGGAAACTCATTTATGTGGATACTACGTCTGCGAGTACATCCGAGAGTTGACCAGTGAGCGGAAAGTTGACTCACATTATATTTATGATTTGCGGGAGAAACTAGAGCCAGACCAACGCATAAGAGCAATTCAAGAGGAGCTGGCGGGATTTATGATGAAGGAAGTCCTTGATGTACATGGAGAGCATTATGCGGATGACGTGGAATTCGATTTGCCTTAATCATCTCCATGTAGCTCATATGATATATATATTCATCAATGACCATGTAATTTCAAAACATTTCTTCCTTTTGATATGATTAATTATATGTATGCTTGCAAGGGATCGATTAATTATATAAATGCTTCGACGTGTAGTGTGTATGTAGTAGCGTATAATATGTATACTGAAATATATGTTTGTTATAGTGAAACACAAAACGAAAAAGGAACAACATGGCAAAAAAAAGGAAATACACAATCTCTGCCGCGCCAGAGAAATGTGGTGTTTCTCTGCCGCGGCAGGAAACCTTTTAGTCACGGGTGGTGTTACAACCCGGGACTAGAGGGTTTCCGCCCCCCGCGGCGCTGAAACAGCCACGTGGCTATTATCAGTCGCGAGCCGTTGCAGTCCCGGGCCCAAAACCGCGACTAGAGCCCATTGCGGCCCGGGACTGGAGGCCCGTTCTCCACCAGTGAAGACACGGAGAGGTTGAAGCCTAGCGCGGCCAGTGGGGGTTCACGGGGGCTCACCAGGGCTCCGGCAATGGTCGGCGGTGGGGGCAAATGACAAAGTCGACGAAGGCGATCCTGCAGGCGTAGCTCCAATCGATAGTGCCTCTCCTCCTCTACAGCGGCGAACTCCGGTGAAATTCCATCCACCTGGTGCTCGCCTTGCTCCGGGAATGAGTGGGTGTGATAAGTGAGAGGTGGGGAGTGAGATGGTGTACTCAAATCGAACGGGGGTGGCCTCCTTTTATAGTTCCTGAAGTGCACCGCCAGGCGCGGGTGGAGCTCGTCGTGTTCATCGGCACAGCGCGCTAATGGCATGGGCGACGATATGGGGCGGTGCATTGCCTCCTGGCGGAGCTCAACGGCTTGATGGCGAGGCGTGGGGCAGCCAGGAACGGTCGGAACGTCGCGGCGCTCTGGGAGGGTCCGACAACGAGTTTAATGGCGAACAACGTCCATGGTCCGCGCGGTTGCGAATGGGGTTATCTGGCGGGTTGCTGGATCCTAGCGATCACGCACACAAGCGGCGAGGGCAGCACGCGGTCTGTGGGCTCGTGTCGCTGATGGCGCACTGGTGTGCTCTCGGCACGCACGTAGAGAAACTGGGCGCGAGCTTTCCTTGTGGTCCAGTGTCTGGCTGCGCTCGGGGCTTGGACAGGGGGTGGCGGTGGACGGTGGTTTGTGCTCCAGACAAGGTTGGTGAAGCTAGAGCTTCTCCTAGCTCGTTGGCGACATGGGGGTGGCAAGGGTGCTCTCGGCATGCTTGCCCTTGATGGTGTGGTCGGTTTTACAGTGAGCTAGAGGGGTTAATGTAGTTGGATGATCTACGGAGGGTGTAGTGTAAGCTATATAGGGAACAAGTTAGGCCAAAATTACTGCTACTAATAGTGTTTGATGTTTGTTTGTTTGCTGCTGACAAGGTGTTTGTTTGTTTGCTGCTGACATGGGGGTGGCAAGGGTGCTCTCGGCATGTTTGTTTGTTTGCTGCTGACAATAGTGTAAGCTATATTTTAATTTTGGATTCAAACTTGGTGGGTTTGATAGTTACATAGTAGGGAGTTTCTAGTTAGCTGGATTGGGCAAGGGGCACTAGTTTGGTTGGATTTTGAAAATGTGGGATCTTCACATATGTTATACATTCAATTTTCAATTGTCATTTGAATCAAGTTTCCAAATGTTTCTGCAAGTTTGAAAGGTGGTATTTGATTCACTTTTACTTGGTCTAGGAAGGGGTGAAAAGAATTGGAAAAGTTTCTATTTGAAATCTTGGACTAGAAACACTCAAAGTGACCTAGTGAGCAAGATTGGCAAAAATGACCATTTACTTTATTTGTTTTGTTTTTGATTTTCTCTTGATTTGTTTCTGCTTGGAAATGTGTTAGATGATGTTATTTTCTTCCTTAAACCATTCCTTGCTATTTAGCGTAATCACACAAGTCCATTCATGCATTCATACAATCATCACATACACACATGCATTCATTTTGTTTTTATTTAATCAAAGTTTTTGTTAACCCTAATTTTAGTGATTATAATTTGATAATCATGATCAAGATTTTTGGGATGTTATATATATTAGGATTGTTAATATTTAAATTCCTTATAAATGACAATACTTGTAAAGTAATATTTGAAGATAAGGCAATTCTTATATAATTAATCTTTTAATAGCATTCCACAATTTTGTATCTTACTATTGTATTATATTATAATTACATATTGTTTTGCACACACTCACAAGCCCTAATAAGAAGAAAAAGTGTGAAATTTATCTAAAAAGACAACACATTCTAAAGAAACCATTTCAAGTATCCAAACCCTAGATCAACGCTTATTTCGGGGATTCGAGTTTACTAAATTGCATTACATTACTTATGCATAATAGCATCTTGCTTCTTTAAACATTAGTCCTTACCGGACCAATGATGCTGATTTCAGATATTGGATTTTATATTGTCTTGAATACAGTGAGTGCATAATCTAATAATCACAAAAGGCAAGTTCACACTTGCTCATGTCCTTTCATTATTTTCTATAAAGTATTTGGCAAATCTAGTGTTGTCATCGCCTTCTTTTGAAAAAGGTCAAAAACACTATTTTCATAATAATATGATTATAGGTTATTTAACATGAGGTAATAACCTTCTATGAAAGTTCCGGTGGTAAAGGTACATATTATCTTGGACTTAGCAAACCATGTCGCCAATGATTCTTGCGCCGTATATTACGCGTTGACCATGAGATTTGGAATGGGACGGAGAAGTCAGCTGTATCTTTTCCCTCTCGCATGGAGCGGGATGTGCGGGTCGTGGATGTTATCACTCGTAGCGTGCATATATTGTTAATTCGTAGAGGATATGTAGGATATGGGTGGGAACCATCAATGTCCCATGATAGTTCCGGCATCTGAACGGTCTGTACTGCTAATTGCCATAATTCAATAGGTGGGCTGGCGTACACCAAAGAGACATGCGGGGTCATGGAGAAGGCAGTGATTGGCTTGGATCTTGGGTTGGGCCTCAAACGAAGGAAGTTTGAACGGGGACATACTCCCGGACGTGGAACAAAACCTAAGGTCTCTCATGGGTAAAGTGACGCACCTCTACAGAATGTAAGAACCGTAACTTGTTACTCCCTATTCCGGGAAGGAGTTACGAACGCGGCAGGAAAGGAACTCCATGAAAGTTCTGGTGAACCCATGAAGGCTGACGAACATAGCTTTTCAGAATAATGTTTACAAAAACTTCCATTGCCTATGACCTATGGTCTGTGGCTATAGATATAGTGCATCAAACACTCCTTTTCTAGTGAACTTGCTGAGTACGCTCGTACTCAACGTATCTTATTAACCCTTGCTAGATTCTGAAGCCATTAAGACAACGTCTACATCAAGTTATGCTCCATGAATCTTGATCAACAAGTCAAGCTCTTCATTGAAGTCAAAGAAGTCAACATATACATAAATTAAAGTGAAGACGGAGTTGCTGATTAGATAGAAATATAATCTCTAGCCATAGAACCTACTTCTGTAGAGTATTGCAATAGCAGCAATACAAGCCAAACAATTATGTGCTAATCTTATTAGCATGATAATTATGATTTGATTATTTCTGATTCTTCTTTGTAAGAAGTTTCTTTCTCTCTCTTTAACCTAGAGTGTTCTCTGGATCTTTTGTAAAGAGTCGAGTTGTATCCTATAGTCATGTCTTGGACCTGCTGTGTTTCTGTTGTACCAATCTGAGGGATGTAATACTAGTGAACGGTGTTTCATTGGTGTTATGTCAACGACTATAGTGTACTACATCATGAAGTGGTATGCTGGGTCACCGCAGCTGGTATCAGAGCATATGATTTGACCTTAGGATTAAGGCCCTTTTAGGAAGATCTGTAGGTTGGATAGTGACTATAGGAGCCATCTTATCTAAATCAAATATTCTTATGACTTGTGATAAGTATCCACTTGAGGATAATTTTGTCACCAGATTCTTAAGTCATTCTTTCTTAGGAGTAATTAGTTTATCTTTTCTCAGTATAGTGTTATTTAGTGTCTTCCGAATGAGACATAAACCACCAAGATACTATAGGAAAGTGTAAGACATTAATTGAAGTAGTCCTAATGGTATATCCTAACCCTAGAATTCAAGTAGCATAGTGGAATCTTATAGTTAATTGGTAACCAAAGACAACATGATGAATATCATTAGGATTAATGTTGATGTAATGGGTAGTAATCATGTGGGATTCACTTGAGAATTCCCGTGACAGAGTAAAATTATGATAAGAATCAATGATAGTAAAATGAGAAGTAAAGTTATCATGGTTAGATAAGTTTTTGAATCATGTAAATAGGCAAAACATAACAAGATCATGGTGAGATTAGCTCTGAAACCTTGATGTAGGTGTAGAAATGACGAGTAATTAATAAATTATCGTGAAGTAGAGTAAGAAGATAACATGGTAGAACCATGATAGAAGTCGTAGGTGCTATAAACTTCCATTAATCTTTGGTTTAAATTACAAATAGAATATGATTAGTCATTTGGAGTGATCATGTGAGGTTAGTTTACTAATAAAGAAAGGTTGGTTATAATTAATCATTCCAAAGGTAAGACCAAAGGTTAGTTAAAACCAAATTGAGACCACTTTGTTTAAGACAATCCAGTTGCACTTGAGCAATTTGGGTAAATATTGAGATAAAGAATAGTTTGACCCTTATGTGCTAAGTATCACGATATAAAACTATATGAGGAGGTGTCATATACTACACAACTAAGACTGAATTGTAGAGATATTTTACACAACTACTATATTCTGGGCTTAGAATATTGTTTGTTATATGTGCCACATTTGGATTCATTTATTTTCTTGGATTTTCTTGATTCACTAGATCTATACATAAAGTTTGACTTGGTGTGAAAATGCATGTTGCAACATCCAGTTACTACTTGATGTTATATACCTAGATAGAAAAGGGAATTCGTGCAAGGGAGTGATGAGTTCCGAAGATCAAGTTCAGACTATTACTAGCCAGCAATAAGAAGGAAGATTAGTATAGAAGATGTATGGATCAACAAGAGGTAATGAACTTTAGATCTACTCAAAGAATGTGATGTTGTTAAAAGGTTAATGAAGTAGTTGTACCAGTCCATGGAAGTATCATGAATTAGTACAAAGAAGAAGATTTGGAACCAAAATGGTATTCAAGCTCTGACAATTAAGAGAGAATGCCAGTAGTATGTCGGAAACCGTAGGGAAATGCATACACCCTAGGATGGTTCGCAGCTGGTATCTTGTCCGTAGCTGATATTTGGTTGACTTAGTTAACTAGATCATATTAGTGTTCCATAAAGAGCATAAAACTTGGCCTAAGCGAAGTATAACATAAAGGAGTATAAAAATTAAAGTGAACGTCTTTCGATACTTTTTGCGAAAATTAACCTAGCAAAGAGAGAATGTCCAAACAGCTAGTAATAAAAATAATGTTCGAAGATTTAAAACGGAGTTCCACAATTGTGGGTATAATGTAAGCTCTTTCATGAGACCTTAAACAGGTAGACTATAAGCTGAAGAGAAACCATAAAAGCCAATGGTTAGTAAATTTGTACTTTAGAGGCCATTAGTAAACCCTAAGGGGGAGAGTAAACAATAAGTGGAAGTATTGTTATCTGAATTCCAAATTAAAGGTTGGCGAAGAAGTACTAGCCTATGACAACATTAAGCCATATTTTCATAAGGTTAAAAAAGAAGCCACTATTATAAAAGTAGTTTCAGAAGTATGTCTAGATGAAAGATCGAAGTGTACTTCGAAGTAGTAGTACTCAAACCTTAAGGCAATTATTAAATGGAAGTTGAAGATGTACTATAGGTAATAACAAAAGATTGTCTAAAAGTCTGATAAGGTAAAATCTTGAAGGTGGCATAATAGATTAATTTTAATAGACTAATTCTAAAGGAAACAACGCTTAAGTGATCCTTAAGAGGGAATACAGCATATCCAATTGGGCATGTGTAGGGAATAAGAAATTCTAATGGGTATGGACTAAATGTGTTCAATACCAATCTTCAGAAGGACTATTGGTACAACTCATACAATAATAACTCAAAGATTAGTCTGTTGGCCACAACTATTAACTAACATAAATTTAAAACCTGTTTTAGTGAGACTTCCTAGATCTTATATAGTATAATAAGGAAGTTTGATGATCAGGTAAATGAGTTGGATTAGGATACCTAATCAAGATAAGGAACAAAAGAGGAGACCCCAAATTAAGGATTTCGTAATAAGGACATATCCCTAAGGGAAGAAAGTAAATGGAAGTTTGGGATATTAGCGACAACAAGTTGGATGTTATCAAGTGTGATGAGAATTCAATAAAAGGATATGGATATGGATATGGAATACTAAATTTTTTCCATTTGAGGTTACCATGGAGTTGAGCAATGTCGTAACCAATACAGAACAATTCCTCATTCCGAAACATGAGAGTGTACGAACTTCGAGGACGAAGTTTATTTTAAGGGGGAGAGTCTGTAACATCCCAGCATTAGATATTAGAAATAAGCTGAACTCAGATGTGTGCATTGCATTCATGCATAGAAAATCTTAATAATTTTCACGCTTTTAAACAAAACTTGTCAAAGTGATTGAAGCTTCTCTCAACTTGATGGAATTGAAGTAGATAATCAAGATGACTGCGATAAGTTTCAATATGACCTTTGCTAAAACCTTTTTTGGGTAAAGGTAATTTGATCTAAGGGTAGATCAAATGTAATAAAATTAAACCCTAATACATTACCTAATGATTTATATTTGATCCTTAAGTAATCATATCCTAGTATTCATTACACCACTCATGAATACCAAGTTATAAATGCAACTTAAGTAATAGGAATGTAACAATTAAATCTTGATCTCTCCTAATCATATCTATTTCTACCATGAGCATCATGGTAATACAAACTTAACTCTTTAGTGAGTTTGAGTAGGAAAGAAACCAAGTCAAGATCATTCACCATATATATTTCATTCCATATCAAACCTTACCATCTCTATTGAACCATATTCTAATATCTATTGTTCATCAATGTTGAGTAATCAACTATTGATTCACCAATTCTTAACCTATCAATTCTTGACCTAGAAACTCTTGTCCTTATCATAGCATTCACTTAAAGTCCTTTAGAGAAAGAAGTAAGAAGAGGTAGGTGGTAATGCTAGATCTAGATATCATCTATAGGATGTGAGTGTTGGAAGAGAATAAGATTAATATGATAATTGATGGAGTTAACTCACTCCTCAATGAATAGAAGAGTCATCTAGACGATTATAATGATGAACATTGAAGTTAGTTACCAGGAGTAGTCCTATTGAATCAAGTAAGTATAGTAAATGAATAATATCTTTTAGTCAGATAGATATGTTGAGAAGATAACCATAATACAATTGTAGTGTCGTATTGATGAAGCCTTGGTTAGCCAACTGGAAACCTAAACCATAAAGTCTCAAAATATTATAATGATCATACTTTAGTCACCAAGATTGAATGCTTATATCATGTATAAGTGACATTGTTGGATAGCACATGATTGAAACGTAATATAGATATGTTACTCTAGGTTAGATATTATAAGTCACCATGATATGATGTGAAGTTTAAATATAAGATAATGGAGTGATGTAAATATAAGATAGTACGATTAAGATGATGTTAGAGCAACAATGGATTAAAGAAGTAGTATTTTCCTCTTTGGAAATACTAAGCACTTGAGGTGAAGTAGGATTTGATGTATACATCTATTTTAGTAATATTAGTGAGAGGTGATAAAGGAAGTATGTGAATGGAGTTAGAAGTAACTACTTTGTGGATTAGAGGTTATCATTATCAGAGTAGTTTGATATAACCCAATTATAGATGTGAGCAGATTATGAAAATCTATAGTAATAAGCTCGTTGGATTTATAAATGGATTTAGAAGAATAAAAGGTGGATAAGAATATTCTTTTGAAGTAAAGCTCATCATGTTAACACATGCCGATGGATATAAAGAAGTAGAATATCTAGGAAAGGAATTCCTTAAACAGAAGTCTAGAATTATGAAGTATGGAAGATAGGAATTCTTGGTAAGACACTAAACCCTAAATCTATAACCAAACATAATATCCATTTCATATGACTGATCTATCATCATTTTTCCACAATGTCTTATAGTAATATTTTCCTATAGTAAATCACCTAAGCATATCTTTGTCACTTTCAAATATTCAAATCATATATGCCTAGAAACTATAGTTATCAATTCTCTCTCATAATTCATTCAAGAGAATAACTTTCTATTTTAAAGGGACATCATTAAAGATCACAAATGTAAAGACAATATGTTTAGCCATTAATATTTATTCACATCAATAAAATAATATAAATATATTAAGTACCCTAAACCCTAGGGTAAGCATTTACAATTCAAACCTTAACTCCTATGTTGGTTATAATAAAATATATACATTGTTATTTCCTAGATTGATGGGAATGATATTAACCATATTAGTTCCCTGGAACTTTATGTATCAAATAATAATGAAGGATCAATATATATATATATATAATTTTCTTTAATATTATAAGTTAACAAGAATCAAATCTCATGAGTTAATAGTAATGCATTCTTTAATAAGTTTATGGATATTAGATAAATTAAATTCATATGAAAAGACCCTAAAAATACTAAAAGGAAAAGTATATATATAATGAAAATAAAGAAATGATAATGTTACACAATAAAAGTTCACAAAATAATACTAAGTACATTTTAGTATTGCTGCAATTATTTATCAGATAAATTCTATAGAATTTTTTTAACAAATAATTAATATACAAATCTGAAAGTAAAATACAAAACAGAATATAGAAAAAGAAAAGGAACTAGGAAAAAAACAAAGGGAATTGTTTCTGGCCCATGGCCCATTTCCTCTCGCTCTATTTGCTGCTCACGAGCAACTCACAGCAGCCGTAGAAGCCCATCCAGCAAGCTTTGCTGTAGCCCAAGTTAGCCCAAGCATAGCCCACGCACGGCCCGTACCCGTTCACGACTCTATTCGTCGTCTTCCTCGCGTCGACGTCGACCTCCCGATGGAAGAAGCGGCTCACTGGCGGCTGCACCGCCGTCGCCCGTGCCAAGATCCGCGTCGCTACTCTTCAGGGCCTATAAGGTGTACTCCTGCTGTAGTGGAGAAGCCCTACACGCAAAATCCATTCCTCTCTTCCACATTTTCCTCTCTGTCTGAAAACCTAGCTCGCCGGCGTCGTTTGGCGTCGCCATTAGAGACCACCCCACGACTAGCCGAGGATGCCACAAGCTTCGCCATGGTGTGTAGCATCTCCAGCAAGAAGGAATCGAGCAGACGAGCTCTTAATCGACCGCATCGACTCAATTCCCGGCGACCATCGCCGCCGTTCATCGTCAATCGCCGCCACCACAGACATCCTCCGACCTCGCCGTCGCCACCAATCGCACCAGGGTGAGTCCACCGTCCTCGTAGGCCATCTTCCTGGCTCTCTCTTGTGCACTGGTTGCTTCTCGCCACACTAGCCCGCTAGCTCTGCCGTCGGCCACCGTCGTACACCGTGCTCTGGCAAACAAAAACTAGCCGCGCCGCCACTATTTAGCTCCCCATTGAATGCTCTTTCCGATGAACCAAGCCACAGCCACGCGCACATACGAAATCGCTCGATCGAGCTTCGATCTTAGGGGATCAACATAGCGTGACGTCAGATCGCATCCACGTCAGCTCATTTGACCAGTCTTTGCCCATGTAACATGTGACATGGCCCCGGTCCCAATTGTCATTGACTGTGAGTAAGAACAAGTCTAGTAACAAATGTATTCGCTTGATCTAGGTATATGACGTGGTCACTGTTCACTAGTCAGTGACAGGGGGTAAGGTTAGACCTGGTGAGAAAAACCTTTCACCCCATGCTGACATCAACATTACATCATAAACTATTTAGTTTATTAATTCCAGAAATTAAATTAAATGATTCAATCTTATAAAATCAATAGCTTATGTTTTATAATTCAGAAAAATATGTGTAATATATGAAAATGTTTAGAAAAATAAAATCTACAACTTAAAATTATTACCAAATATTATTATGTTAATTATTTAAATAAATATTATGTAATCAAGATTTTATAAGTTTTAATACTTTGAAAATTCATATTTTAATATTGGTAAATGTTAAAAATATAAATAAAGTACCTAAAATCTTAAAAAATAAGAAAAATAATTTAGAACTATAACCGTGCATTATTATTTCACTTAATTAAATATTTATTATTTATAAAGTGATTAGAAAGTAATAAATTTTATAAAAATCATATCTTCTTATTTATAAATCACAAAAAATATAATATTCCACTTTGACTTAAATAAAAATTTAAATATTTTAATAACTTGTATTTAAACCTATTTCCTGAGTTGTTAATTCATATAAGGGTAAATAAATTTGTTAATATTTCTAAAATTGCCAATTTACCTATAATAAGTAATATTAGTATTAAATATTTATAATATAAATTCAAATTGGTCCAACACATTTTAAATACAATTTTATTGAATTATCCTTCAACCATAAGTGTAGATTATTTTCTAAAAGGATCCTTATCCATTATAAAATCTTCAAGAATAATTTGTGACTAAATTAAATCTTTTCCATTACTTCAACCACAAGTTTACAAACATATCAAAACACTATAGTGAATCTATAAGTAGTTAAGTAATATTACTTCCTTGTTTATAAACTATAACCACTCATCTATAAAAAGGTAAATGATTCTATTCCATTATAATGTTAGGAAACCACTAATCAAATAGAAGTAATGCCATTATTAAATAACTTTAATGAAATATTATAAGATAAGAAAGCATAATATCATAAGCACTACACCTTAAATCCATCCATGTTCTTAAAGTTAACGTTACTCTACAAGACTTTAAGTATAATGCTAAAGACCTTATTATGTGTTTTATAGTTAACTTTGGTCTATTATAATTAAGTCGTAAATCATCTCAAGTCCAAACTATTCAAGCAAGCACAAACAACATCGAACACATTTGATTACCCACAAAGATTGTTTAGACCTTACAAAAGAAATCTTTTCTTTCTTCAACTGTTATTCTATTTACCACTTCAATCAACAGATGACAACTAATCACAATCACATTACTTTATGCTTTACTTGTATATTAGGATTGTTAATATTTAAATTCCTTATAAATGCCAATACTTGTAAAGTAAGATTTGAAGATAAGGCAATTCTTATATAAGCAATCTTTGAATAGCATTCCACAATTTTGTATCTTACTATTGTATTATATTATAATTACATATTGTTTCACACACACTCACAAGCCCTAATAAGAAGCACAAGTGTGAAATTTATCTAAAAAGACAACACATTCTAAAGAAACCATTTCCAGTATCCAAACCCTAGATCAACGCTTATTTTGGGGATTCGAGTTTACTAAATTGCATTACATTACTTATGCATAATAGAATCTTGCTTCTTTAAACATTAGTCCTTACTAGACCAATGATGCTTATTTCATATATTGGAATTTATATTGTATTGAAGACAATGAGTGCATAATCTTGCAATCAAAAAAGACAAGTTCACACTTGCTGATGTCCTTTGATTATTTTCTGTAAAGTATTTGGAAAATCCAATGTTGTCATCACCTGCATTTGAAAAATGTCAGAAAACACTATTTTCATAATAATAAGATTATAGGTTATTTACCATGAGGTAATAACCTTCTATGAAAGTTTTGGTGGTAAAGGAACATATAATCTAGGACTTAACAAACCATGTCACCAGTGATTCTTGTGCCGTATATTATGCATTGACCATGAGATTTGGAATGGGACGGAGAAGTCAGTTGTATCTTTTCCTTCTCACATGGAGCCGCATGTGCGGGTCGTGGCTTTAATCACTCGTAGCGTGCATATATTGGAAATTCGTAGAGTATATGCAACATATGAGTGGGAACCCTTAACGTCCCATGATATTTTCGGCATCTGAACGGTTTGTACTACTAATTGCTGTAATTCAGTAGGTGGGCTGGCGTACACCAGGGAGACATGCGGGGTCACAAAGAAGGCAGTGTTTGACTTGGATCTTAGGTTGGGACTCAAACCAAGGAAGTTTGAACGGGGACATACTCCCGGCCGTGCAACAAAACCTAAGGTCTCTCATGGGTAAAGTGACGCACCTTTGCAAAGTGTAAGAACTGTAAATTGTTACTCCCTGTTCCAGGAAGGAGCTACGAACACGGCGGGAAAGGAACTCCATGAAGGTTCTGGTAAACCCGTGAAGGCTGACGAACATATATTTTCAGAATGAAAGCAACCTTTGAAGAAATGTTTACGAAAACTTGCATTGCCTACGACCTATGGTCTGTGGCTGTAGATAGAGTGCATCAAACACTCCTTTTCTAGTGAACTTGCTGAGTACGCTCGTACTGAACGTATCTTATTAACCCTTGCATACATTCTAAGCCAATAAGACAACATCTACATCAAGTTATGCTCCAGGAATCTTCATCAACAGCTCAAGCTCTTCATTGAAGTCAAGGAAGTCAACATATACATCAATTAAAGTGAAGACAGAGTTGCTGATTAGATAGAAATATAATCTCCAGCCATAGAACCTACTTCTGTAGAGTATTGAAATAGCAGCAATACAAGCCAAACAATTATGTGCTAATATTATTAGCATGATAATTATGAGTTGATTATTTTTGATTCTTCTTTGTAAGAAGTTTCTTTCTCTCTCTTTAACCTAGAGTGTTCTCTGGATCTTTGGTAAAGAGTCGAGTTGTAACCTATAGTCATGTCTTGGACCTGCTGTGTTTCTGTTGTACCACTCTGAGGGATGTAATACTAGTGAACGGTGTTTCATTGGTGTTATCTCGACGACTATAGTGTACTACATCATGTAGTGGTATGCTAGGTCACCGCAGACTTTTTCACCGATGAGGATGACTTCGCCTTCATTGATGATGAGGATGATGAGGAAGCCACCGATTCCGAGAAGTAGTAGCACTTGAGAACTAGCGTTAGTGAAGTTGTATCCGGTCCCACTATATCGTAGTTTCACAGAATGATTCTTAAAACTATATGTTTCCTTGTTGTGGTGTGTGTTTGTATTGTGTTCTATGAATGAATGAATGAAAAGAAAGTTGCTCGAAAAATATGAGTCAACCTCTAAAACCTTTTAAAAAACAAACCCGTGAACCTTAGAAAATTTCCCTCTTTTCTCATGATCTATCTCAATCTTCAGATGCCTCAGGACGAAACAGTTCATCCCTGGACCCAGTGTTGCAAATCTTGCAAATGTTGGTTTCGAACCGCGAAGCTGAAAGAGTCGAATGTCAAGCCAACTTAGCCACCATCCAACACATAGCTCAGATGGCCAACAACAACCAAGTCCAATGAAACCAGGACAACCATGGATCCAAGCTCAAGAACTTTCTGAACACCAATACACCAATCTTTAGTAAGTCTGAAGATCCATTAGATGCTGATGATTGGTTGCAGACTATGGAGAACAACATAGAAGTCGTAAGAGTGGAGGCCAATGAGATAGTACTAGTTTCCACCAACTATCTGGTGGTGGATGCAAGAGCTTGGTGGAACAGCGTTCGCGCCATGACTGGAGGACAGATGGTGACTTAGGATGAATTCAAACTCAAGTTCAGCATAACCCATGTGCCACCAGGCTTAATCAAGAGGATGAGAGATGAATTCAGAGAATTGAAGCAAGGGTGGATGACAGTAGTTGAGTACCATGACAAATTTATGTCATTAGCTAGGTATGCACCAGATGAGATTGACACTAAAGCCAAGAAGAAGAAGAGATTCCTGAATGGTCTGCATGATGAGATGCAGACAGTGTTAGTCAATATTCCATTTGCTGACATTGAAGCCTTAGTGGATTCTGCAATTCAGATGGAAGGTAAAATCAACCAAGCTAATGATTTGCCCCATCTATAGGATTTGCCCCTAGAAATAATAGACCCCCGATGAACCGCCCAACCTATCCCAACCGTGGAGGAGGAAACCGAAGACCCGGAGGAAACCACAATAACAACCGCGGGAACTCCAACAATTTCAACCGTGCATCGCCTAAGTTCAACAACAACAATGTCGCCAACAACACCAATACTGCCCCAAGGACTGGAAGCAATGTTGTGCCTGTTGTAGGAAAGGACAAGTCTCAGGTGACTTGTTATGAATGCGGAACCAAGGGTCACTATTCCAATGAGTGCCCCAAGAAGATTGCAGCAGCCCCCAATGTGAATGCCCCAACTCAGCAGGAGCGTCGTGTTCATCCAGGAGGAAGATTTGCCCCAGGGAATTCACTCAACCACAACGGCCGTCTGTTTCTCATGAATGCTGAAGAAGCCCAAGAAGCACCAGATGTCGTGTTGGGTATGTTTTCTATTAACTCAATACTTGTAAGAGTGTTGTTTGATTCTGGAGCATCGCACTCGTTTGTTACAGAAGAATTTTCATGCACTAGTAATATTCAAACAACAAAATTGAAGCATGTTATTATAGTTCAAATACCTGGTTCAACCGCCAAAGCTAGACAAATTTGCAGGGTCGTACCTATCAGAATCCATGGCATAGATTGTTATGCTAATCTAATAGTACTTGGAACCAAATGTTTGGAAATAGTGCTAGGAATGGATTGTATGTCAAAACATTAAGGACTAATCGATTGTGCCAAGAAAGCCATAACCATGACCAGTATAGCCGGAATATCAGTAGAGCATGTATCTGAAACCTTGCCCCGTCAATTCAAGTGAAACAAGAGTCTAGCCCAACCAACCATTGAGCAAGTCAGAGTAGTCTGTGAATACCCCGATGTATTTCCAGATGTTTTGCCCGATATGCCCCCAGATCGGGATATCGAGTTTATCATTGAACTAATCCCTGGAACCGGACCCATAGCCCAAAGACTGTATAGTATGAACCCGTCTGAATTAGTGGAGCTGAAGAAGCAACTAAATGCTATGCTGGAGATAGGATTGATTCGACCAAGTGCGTCGCCATATCTTGTTTGTGGATAAGAAAGATGGAGTTAACCGTTTGTGTATGGATTATCGGAAGCTAAATGATGTTGTCACATCCCAAGATTTTCCAAATATTTTAATGTGAAAATAAATGAATAAAATAAAACCTTGTTTGAATTTCAGGGCCAGAAGAAACTTTTTGAATTCAATTGGAACTTCAAACCCATTTGAATTAAATAAAATCCTAAAGGGATTTAAAAGGATAAACATTTTAAATAAAGGAAACAAAATATTTTGGAAATACTATTTTGGATCTTTTTAATAAAAGGATTTGGTTTTCAATAGAAATAAAAGTTTTATAGATAAAGATTAGTTTATAAAGCCCACTTAAACCTTGGCCAAATTTTTGAATTAAAACATTTTGTTTTGAATAAAAATAGCAAAGGTTTATTTAAATAAATTAATAAGGATTTAATATCCAATTTTATTTAAATAAAAGGGTTATACCATTTTAATTAAAACAACAAAAAACTTATTAAGTTATTTAACTAAGTTTTCCAAAGATTTTGTATTCTCAAACAAAACCTACTGAAGTGTTTTGACTTTATTTTAGATTTCAAAATAAATATTTTAATAAAATAAATCCTAGTTGATTTTATAAATGAAGGTCTATTGTATTTAATTATTAATGGACCCTAAAATAAAAGATTATTTTGTTTTAAACAAGTTTCCAAGTATTCTTTATTTTCAAATAAAACCTACTGAATTGGTTTTGAAAATATTTGGATTTCAAATGGAGATTTTGTTATTTAAATCAAACCCTATTTTATTAAATAAAGATCCATTTTATTTAATTAAAGAATGGATCCTAAAAAGAATAAAAATTAATATTTTATTTTGGAATTTGGTGTATGTTGCTAAACAGAACCAAGTTCAAAGTTGTGAAGTTTGGTGATTGTTTGAATCAATTTGAATGTTGTTTGATAGTTTGAAATTCAAAACAGAAATTAGAATTAGAAAAAGAAAAAGCCAGCAGACAGAAAAAAAAATGGTGCAAAGGACCCAACCCAGCAAGGCCCAATACCAGCCCACTTTCATCCCCCTCAGCGAATCGTTTTTGCACCTGATAACTGACCCGCAGAACCAATGACTGGTGGACCTCCCCCTCATTTCTTTTCTCACTGACGACTGGACCCCACTCCCCCTGTTCATCGTCCACACCCGCACGACCTGTTCTTTCCCCCCCACGTCGCAGTTGCTGCCTCTAATTATTCGCATCAATTCGAGTAAATGGCTGAATGAATTCTCCCAGTAACCTCACACATTTAATCGCCCACGCTCCCTCCTCCTTTCCCCTATGTCTCCTTCCCCAAATGCGCCCCCAGGCTGCCTGAATCGAGATTGCACACCCTCGGCTCCGACCACCGTCTCCGGTCAATTCCGGCTAAGCTCTACCGCCCCTTGCCTCATCGACCACGCACACACACTCCCAGACCTAGACGCATCTCCCTGTACCTCCCATTCAACCGCGGGCACCCCAGAACACCGTCTTCGACAAGCTCTGAGCGCCGCCGCGTCTGTCTTCTTCTCCGGCGAGCTCCCCAGGTAGAATCCGACCGCCCCTCTGCTTCTCGATCATGCGACCATCTTCGCCTTGTCTTGCGCACCTAATCATACCCTCCGTTTGGCTTCTCATGATCGACAGCATCGCCTCCGACCGCAACCAGGACCACCCGACGCAGTTCTCTACTCCGGCGAGCAATCGCTGCTATACCAGAGCGCCCCTTGCCACGTTGACCACACGTTGAGCATCTCCGTATCCCTGCGATCACGGTGAGCATCCTCCCCTCTCTTCTAGATTCCTGTTACACCAGCGCCGCCACTGCCTGACCGTCGCCGCCGCTAGCCGCCATCGGCGCCGCTCACATTTGGTCAAGCAGACCAGTGCCGTAGGATCTAGATCGGGCGAGCGAGATTAGATCACTTAAACTCGAAAAGGTACGCAGCCAGCGTCGTGCGATGCCACTTGATCTAACGGCCTACACCCGCGATCCACCCGAATCGGTATCGTCCAGTCAAAACACGACGCGTGGCCAGGTCTATTTAAAAACAGAAGTTTGAAATCTGATTTAGTTGTGAAATTCAAACCCTTTGTCGTTGGATCCACGCGTCCAAAAATTACAAATTTTATGTCGTTGGATTCAGGAGAGCAAGCCCTAGCCAACCATACCCTTGGTTTAGTAAATAGTATCTGTTAATTTACTTGTTTTTGCAGATTCGTTTGTGTGCTTGTTTAGATTAGGAAAATTGTTTAAAAATGATTTTTGGATTAAAACTTTTGCAAAATGGTTTGTTGTGATCATACTGACCCTAGGAACCAACCCTTGGTGTTGAAAAAAATTTTGGTAAAGTTTAGGTTGGATTAATTGACTTAGCCATTTTCTAGCCAAATAAAATTATTGATTTTTATTATGAAAATGTTTTTTAAAGAAAACATTGGGAAAATGTTTTGGACTAAACCTACTGACCCAAAACACCAAGTTTTGCAATAGCAACTCATTTGGTGAAAAACATAAAGTTTTGCTTTGATAAAAACATTTTTCACCACAAAAAAATGATGAATGGATTTTAAAATGGTTTATGGACTAAAACCCTTTTGCAAATGACTTTGCCACTTTGGAAAATGACCAATTTGGAACTTACAAAGTTTAGAAGCCTAGTGGAGACCATCTTTACAAATAGGACCATCTTTTGCATGCTTGCATGCATGGTTAAATTCCATAGTATTATGTGTGTGTGAAATGTTGTTTTATTGATTATTTGGAATGCTAGTTGATTGGGTGTTTGCTTGATTGATTGTAGTGAAATTAGCAAAGTGTGAGACTAGCAAGATCAAGGAGTGAGCCATCATTCCCTTCCAAAAAGGCAAGTTACACTATCATATAAAAGTCCTACTATTTTCATTATATTTAGTGGACTTTGAAAACATGCATGAAAATAATTTTATACTTATGCTATGCTAAATCCTAAAAGGATTACCTATACATTCCTTAGTGAAAACAATGTAGTTGATTACAAGCTTAGCCATGCTATATTTTGAAAAGAGATACATGATGAGATTTTATGAAGTTGAGAAAAGGACTTGTGTTTTTATATAATAAAACAAGGACTCAATGAACCACATGGGTGGCCAAGGATACTTTGAGTATTGGAGAAGGTGGCAACAAAAGGAACCATGATTACATATTGGAAGTCTCTTTGTGTTGTGCTCCAAAGGAAACCACCCAGGAAACTTAGAGATTGAACATGTTTCTCGTACAGTGGCTTCCGTGTACATCCACATGCTAATGGGCTCTGGCTTAGTCAACTACATAGTGGAAGTCCCATGCATTGCATCTTCAGGTTAACTAGATTTGTGTAAGGGAGTAACCCTACATTTGTGCCTGGTAGACAAGCTAGCATTTTGTATTGGGAGGACTCCTAATGAAAGACTTTGTCACATTCTCGATCTGCCGGTACTCCATTTTGGTGAGTACTTATCCAGCGGCCACTGGTGGCGTCAAGACGAGATTGTGTCATGTGGGTAAAGTGTACAACTTCTGCAGAAGATCAAATTCTAAGTAGTTAGCCGTGTCCCCGTTATGGACAATACTGAGCAACTAAGTCCTGAAGCTATGGAAGATCTCGACACTCTAATTTCTAAAAGAAAACTTTTAAAACTTGAGGCACTTGGGGTTACCAAGGAACTCATGAGATTTTGGTAAAACTTGTTGCACTTGGGTTACCAAGTATCTCAAGAGATTTTTGACAAGGACTTGAACACTTGTGTTTCTACCAAGTAGTTCAAGGAACTTGGAAAAGGAGATTTGACAAAGGACCAAAACCATTTTGAAAAGATAGGATAAATTTTGCTTTATGCAAAAGAGAATTAAACCCTACTTAGCCAAATATGCATGTATTGATAGGATCCACTCATATTATACATAGAAGTGAAGCTTGCCAATACAATTCAAATGTATTGACCCTTGTGGCTGTAACTTGTGATGTTGCAGGTTTGATTGTTTTAGTGAAGATTGATTGATTAGGATTACAAAGTCTACAACCAACATCTGCCTGTGGCACTTTGAAGATGAAGGACCCCATGACTATAGTTATTCCGCTGCAATGTAATGTAATAGCCAAATGAGCTATGTATGATGTAATAAAATTTGTTATTCCTTGTTATAAAGTTATGTTATGACCTTTGTATCTTGATATTACCATCTTAAATGTGGATGCTAGCTATTGATCCAGGGACTAGCATTGTAAACACAGGGGCTCTACCTTATTAAAGGTTGGGGAACTCTACAGATGGTATCAGAGCAGTGTTGCCTGTAGGATTTGTAAAACTAGGATTGGACAAAAACCCTTAGAAAAATAGGAAGTTGTGTTTTTGGTTCCAAAAACTTATTTACAAAATCTTGTAAACTCTTTCCTCAACCATTTTGGTTTCAA